>PNEQ01105564.1:0-79392 GCA_003012365.1 Medauroidea extradentata | reverse complement strand
CGTATCCAGGTTATTCAGTTTGGTGCTTGCTCTATTTATTAATTTGTTTCTCTTGTCTTTTATTTCACATAATTATTGTGGGAGTTTCGGCGACTACAACTTATCGTATCGTCTTTGAACATGTCATTGTCTCGCCTGGTTTATTAGGACGACGTAATGCTAATATTACTCGAAATCATTCACTCTCGTTACAAGCATATCTTTCAAACAAATTATCCAACCTGTATTTATCTCAACAATGTGTGCTGTAGAGTTATGAACAACACAAATGTAAAAAAAAATAAACGTGTTTTTGTCTCCATGACATTAACCGGTTCGTTCGGTTGCTTGTTCGAATTATTATGCTATGATGTATTGTTTAATGTCAATATATATTTTTTAAACTATAGATTACGCAAATATATTTTAATTCAGTATAGTAAGTTTGTTCTTTTTTTTTTCTGCTCCCACTTAACGGCTTCCAAAACAAATTAATTTAATAATTTAGTATGGATCCCGATTCAAATCACAAGTAGGAACACAGGAATACAACTGTTATAAACTTACTTGGCCGTATGTTTCTGAGCGTGCTGCGAGCACAAAAGTAGACAAAATACTTGAGTGGTTTTTCTTGCTCGTTTCTTGTACTGGATCTTCCAGTTCCAAAGAGAGTTCAGAATACGTTCGGACTTTCTAAACTCGATAAAAGAAACAAATGCATAAAACAGGACTAGCTAAAATGTTGGGAGAGCGGAAAGAAAAAAGACGGAAACTTGGACTGCTTTAAGTTTCTGTCTCGTAACACTCTTCAGCGTTTTAGCAACTGCGAGGAATGTGACAGATGTTTTCTTTTACGTCTGCAAAGTAACATTTCAGCAACAGTAATCTTGAAAACTTAAGGGAGTTAGCGTATTGACTAAACCAGCACCAACTTGAAACTTATTTCTATTTACCACGTTCGAAACACAGTACAAACACAAACGGAACTTTTGAAAGGAATATAGGCGGACTAATTATTTCCCCTACAAACTTTTACGCACGAATGTGTTCCAGAGATATGCCTATGACTAGAGACCTGAAAAATTCGCGTTTTCTTTTGGGAACAAGCTAGAATTCCAATAACTGTAAGTTTGTGTCGTTTTCGCAATTTGTCTTTGACTTATTTGACTTCTCCTGGAAGTCTCTGAGCCAATAATAAAAATGTAACTAATACAGACCTATATCACATTAACAACAAGCAGCTAATGAGAATCTGATGTCTGCTTCAGTTAACAAATATTCTTGCAGGCTAGCCTACAAGTCAGTGAACCGGTCTTCACCTATGACTAGAGGTACGTAAATTTCGCAGATACATTCCAGGTCAGGTTGAACGCCAATTATGTATACTTCATTGTCATGTTTGTGACTTGCTGGCGGCTGTTACGAAACGCGTTTGACTACTACAAGCCAGTAGTAAATAAGAAAATAATGCGAAGCGCTATCGCTTGCTACCTGCTTGTACGGTTATAAGCCAATAGATAATCGATTGTGGCCAGTGGGTGTACAGGACTGACAAGTCTAGGCTGCTGCCAGATGAATCCGCGAAATTGACGTACCTCTACCTATGACTAGAGACATGCAAAATTCGCGTT
The DNA here is from genome assembly GCA_003012365.1 of Medauroidea extradentata. Classification (NCBI taxonomy): domain Eukaryota; kingdom Metazoa; phylum Arthropoda; class Insecta; order Phasmatodea; family Phasmatidae; genus Medauroidea; species Medauroidea extradentata. The sequence goes on along the minus strand of PNEQ01105564.1, from coordinate 77,782 downwards.
ATCATTTGGTAGCAGAATAAACTTCACTTTCCTATACACAACATCTGCGATTCAAGTGGCCACGAACTTTCATGTGTTGTAATTTACGTGTGTTACATATTTACAGAGATTGGCCTGTCTACCGTGTAAGCATTCTCCGCGGCAAGTCACGACAATATCGGCCAGCGGGAGACGTCGAACTAACCTATAGTCACTTGGAGTCTAGTCAGCTGTCGGAAAATAACGCGAATTTTGCACGTCTCTACCTATGACCTACATCCGATAATGTCCAACTGTTACGCATTATACCTGAAAGTATTTCGTTTGGTAGAAGTTATTCTACCTTATAGGAACATTGACCCTAGAGTGTTACTTGAGGTGACGTACAAGAGGACGCGCTAATGATGTTGGGAATAGAGACGGTTCGTGGTTCAACTTCCAGGACGACGCAGTTCGTATTACAATTGGAATTTTTAGCTCATTTGTCACGTTACGTGATTTAGTAAAGTAAAATGATGTCGTATTTGATACTGTATTATAGTTTTGCGAGTAGGCTCATAAAATCCTTGCACAAAGTGAAATACTAGACTGTATTACAAAAGAACAATTATAAATTACGAAACAAAAAAAAATTACATAGTTACATATAGTCACGAGGTTAACGTAAGTAGGGTAACATTTCAGTTTGAGGCGTTCAAATAGTAACTCGGGTAGAGTTTTCAAGCGTCAACAAAGTCAGGAGAACCTCATTTATCTACAGGATTTAGACTTAAGCAGCCGTGTCACGTGAAAGAAAACCTACTTAGCTCCGGTAGGTTACTTAATATAATTGCCAGTAATTATTAACATACATATTTAGTTATTTTTAAATCGGTTATAAACTTAGTAAATATCATGGCGGTTCATTCGTTTCCAACCTTTCTGGCCATGACAGTGCCGTTGTCACATATTTGCAGTAAGGACACGGCCGTTAGGTTTACACTGATTTTGAAACTATTTTTCAAAGAAACATAATTTCATAATCGAAGAATCCCGACAAACCTTTTGTCCTAAGCAGTGGCGACTCGTGGGTTGTTGCCAGGTGGGGCTGCAGATAGTCGGAACTGTACACTCTTGATGAACGGTTCATAGACCAACGACGATGAAATATTTGCCGGCTACTAAATCTTTTGTGACCACTCAGTAGTAAGGGGGCACCTGCACGTCAGCGTGTCAGTGGCTGTAGAGTCAACCAGCGCACAACCCTGTACAGCTCTTGGTAACTACAGCCCTACCTGGCAACATCACACGAGCCGCCTCTGGTCCTAAATGGTTTGTCGCGGGAAAACTTGACTGTTCACTGGATTACAACACACGCTCAGCTTACTAGAAGATTACTGGCTTTAGCTTGTACTTGGAGCGGTTACCCTATTTGACTGAGTCAGCAAGAATCCCGATACTGGTGTTTGTTATTGGCAGACAGCTGCGTTTTGTTATAAGTAGAGACCCTGGTTTTTCGCGAAAAGAATTTTGCCTCACTTTGTTTCCAATCTACTTCGTGGTCAGCGATTGGATATTTTAACTATCACGAGCCTTGAGATTCTACCGGCAAATTACAGACGTGTGGTGTTACAGGAACATTTTTGTAATTGGCTCAGTCAAATGAGATACGGCTCTTCACACAGTGACGCTGCCAATAACCATGAAGCAGAATTGCAGATGTGCACGTAAGATACTGAAACAAACCGGGGCAAAATTCTTTTCGCGAAAAAACAGGGTCCCTAGTTATAAGTATATCACTGAATCATATATGTTGCAAGAAACTACAGTGTTTTCAAGGGTATGTTGGCTCGAAATATTTTCGCGATATACCATCGTCTCTAATCATAAGTTGTACGTAATTTTTTTTTTTTTTGGTAGCAAAAAGAAAAACTCATAGCTGTTAGATTTCTGCACCCAAACTATCATCAATTTTGTTATGGAAATAAGCCAAAGTCAAAGAAAATATTTTTTTTTCCGCATGAACGGAAATTATTTGCAAAACGCTATCGTATATGAGTATAACTGATCTTAGTGTTTGATTTTTTCAAAGCATTCCGTTGAAAAAAAAACAACCAACGTGGTTAAAATTACCTAGCATGGCTTCTTTCTACCACCAAGTTTACTGCGTTCAACACACAGGGTAGAGTACTTTGCACACACTAGCATGTCGATTGCTTGCTGTCATGAATCTCCACTGTGGACACACGTCACTTCCATACACACTGGGCCACGACACCGCCAGATTGATGAGCTCACTTCAGAACGGACCGCTACTCACTAACCATCCTTTGTTTACTTTAGTAATATACCAAGCATCGTTCGCACTTCCTATTCTGACCCACATTTTAAAAGCACGTGTAATTGATGGCACATTAATTATTCACTGTTCGAGCAGCCTTCGAACCTAAATCCGTAAACAAATATAGCATAATTTAAAATGTACCCGTATTGGACAAGTGACTTAAAGTTCCTAGTAGGTAATCAAAGTCTGTACGGTCTGGCACCCAGGTTAAGGTGAGGTGTTGCAGTGCTAAGGGTGCCGCTAACCGACGTAATGAATCACTTATATTCATGCACAAACCACTCACTTTACTTGCACTGCTTCACTATTATTTTTTCTTAAGGGATATGGAAAGGTACGATGTCGAGCGGACAACTGGAATACTCAATTGTCAATAAAATCTGAACTACTCATCAAAATTCAATGACACATTTTTTCCGAGTAGATATTTTATCAGCGGACGTTTATTTACTTAGCACTATGCGGTAGTATGCTTTACTTTCAAGTAAAAAAAAAGAAAAAAAAATAGAAAAATATGGGTTTCAAGCCAGAAAAACTACAAAAATGAAAACTGTAATTTTTGTAATTATTAATATAATAATATCTATGCCTCTATAATAACCAAATTTAAAAAAATACTCGCATTTTGATTTGAGAATAATTTTACTATCAGAAAATCTCTGCGCGAGAGGTTTACGGATGTTCAAATTGTAAAAAAATAAACAATTTTTTGTGTATTTTAAAAATTCTTGATACTTTTAAATTTTATTTCAGATTTCAACAATTTTTTTTGTACAAAAAAATTTATTTATTTTTTGTTTTTATATAAGAAACGTTGTAACCTACAAAATCGTTATTACAAACTGTATTATTTTCGACATACGCCATTGCAATATCATGTCGTTCCAGAAATCTTATAAAGAGACTAAGAAAAACAAACAACGAAATACGAAAAAAAGATGTTCTGTTGTTTTTGTTTATAGATGTGTTGACTACAGCCAACTCGGCTTGTTTTCTCTCTTTTTCGTATTTCATTGTTTGTTTTTCTTAGGGCCGTATCTATCAACGGCTTTCGAACGACAACCAACTGCTCACCAATACTTTCTCTGAGGGGACAGCAGTTAGTCTCTTTCTAAGATTTCTGGGACGACATAATACTGCAATGGCGTATGTCCAAAATAATACAGTTTTTCATTCTGTCCCATAGCACGAAACATTCGAAGACAATATCGTTGTTCACTGTAATTTTTTTTTGTATGTGAGTTGGATTAAAAGTAAAATGTAAATTTTGACGTTTACGAGTCATTACGCAAAAACTATGAGAGATAAAAAAATTCATAAAAGCAAACTTTAGTTAAAATTTATGTCTAAAATAAGAAAAAATAAAAATATGACGTTGAAAATTGCGTATACCGTACCTTTTCCGCACCATGCATTTTCGCGCCACAGGCAACGAAGAACCTCTGTAAGCAGCAATTAAAATACGGTTACTTCCGCTCTGTCGCCTGCTGGGGACATGTTAACACCTCGGTGTTTTTGTGGCGAAGGTGGGACGTCGCCCACTCTCCAGTGAGAGTGGGAGGACGGGGAGAGCGCTAGCCGTTGTCACACCAAGCGACGTGCCCCTTAATCGAACTAGACGTCCCCCATTTGGGACTATTAGCAGCCGAGCTGTGGCGTAACACGGTTACACTAATGGCTGCCCTCGTAGTTCAGTTGGCCGCCGCAACGCAGCGCCACTCCCCCTCTTCCCTCCAGAGTCATACACGCGCCTGACTCTTTATTCTCAGTCTGAGCACCGAAGCAAGGGAGCGATAAGGGTGACACACTGCCATATTCATTAAATGCTACATTGCTAGCAGAGAAAGAATAATATACAACAGTCCTGTTCCTTGAAATTGTCTGTACTGTAATTGCAATGAAAATTTGGTGAGCTAATGTGTTGCGATGGTTTCTGACAAAAATCCCAATATATAAGGGGAAGGGGTAGGTGGGGCAAAACGGGGCTGGGGGCAGAACGGGGCACAAAAATAGTGAAATATGTTTCAAATTAAAAAAAAAATAATTTATAACTTTTCATAATATTATCAGTATTAAAAGGGGCCACTGTGTCGAGGGATCAGACCTCTCAACCCACCCACCCACCCCACCCAGGCGACACACGCTTGATCCCCGGCGGGGTTCGGTCACGGATTTTTCACATGTAGGAAAAATTGTGGACGTTGCCGTAGGCCGGCGTGTTTTCTCGGGAACTCATATTTCCTTCGCCTCTCTCATTCCGTCGCTTCTCTGCACTCGTGTCGCCTTATCCACTCTTCGGGCTTGGCTCGCTAGTAGAGCATTCGGCCCAACCCTCACCCTTGCCTTCCCTCATTCACAATGCTTGATGGTATTTGAAGTGCCGAAAGGTTTTATCAAAAAATGTTGGTTTAATTTTTGGAAAAAAAAAATTAAGATATTGATAACGGAAAGTGAACTTATACGCGACTCAAAACGGCGTTAAATTGTAAACCACGCGAACAAAGTCATGGAAAATGGCTAGTCAAACTATAATACTTCCCGTATTTCAATCATTAGTTAGTTCGCCCTAAACTTACGGCTTCGCTATTTCCAGAACTTCCTTTGTCCATTTATTGTCTATTCGTGTATAACCCGTTGGTTTCTTCTGGTTTTATAAATTTGTCATTTCAGATTAACTTTCTTCCCTCTGACATGTTTTCATTCCTTACTTAAACTTCTCTTCTTTTGGGCGTAGTTCTTTGATGGACATTTATATCAAGAGCCAGTATTGTTTGGAGGCGATGGGCTTGAAGCTCACCAGAAGAGACAAGTTGAGGAATGAAGTGGCAAGAAAAAGAGTTCAGATCCAGGGAACCCTAGATATTGTAGAGGAATCACGAATGAGGTGGTATGGGCATGTAAACAGAATGAGCAGTGAGAGGTCGCCGAGGAAAGTGCTGAAATTGAGGTACAGTAAGAGGAGACCTAAAGGAAGACAGGAAGTGATGGGAGGAACAGGTGGAGGAGGGAGTGATAAGAAGGAGCGAGGCTGACTGGGAAGGAGTAAAAGAGGAAGAGTGGTGAGAGGCTGACGCGGCCACATGTTGGAAGCAGCGTCGGATGCTGACGAGTATTGTTTCACTCATTTGTGGTGTAAGATGCATTTATGTCTACCGCTTATTTCGGGGTGTGTCTGCTCGTGAAACTACCCTTATTTTTCTGCTGAGGTGTTTATTTGTCGAAGTAATATCGTTTAAGTATTCTATGTGTATTTTCCTACTTTTCTTTCACTGTTTGTTTTATGCCCTCTGTGCTTTGATGACAGATACATTAGTAACTTACAGAAATTTTATAACTTTTTCTGCAATTTTACATTATTATTATTTTATGCCGAAATAAAATAATTTAGCTACCAACCTGTAAAAAATATCTACAATTAATTAACTGTACTGTAGTCTTGATAAGCAAACATTTTTGACGATGCCAGCGGTTTGAAAATACAACTAATAGAATGTGTTAGGTTTTTATGTATCATCTCATCTTATGGGATTCTGGGCTCCTCGTCAAATAGTTTCGTCAAATAACGCTTAATGCAACGTAGTTCAAGCGCCAACCAAAGCAACCGCCTTAATGGTATTCAAGTTCGATAATATCATAATTTTATATTTTTATGAAATATTGTTAGTTTTATAGACGATACTTGTGAGTACAGTTTCCTCTTACGAAACAATTTTAGCTCGCATAGTTTTCTCATAACGGTGTGTCAAATACAAGATTTGTATGTTACTCTGCCATTCAAATAGTAAAAACCAATTGACTTACTTAAATAATTCACGGTTAACTAACATTTCATGAGCTACGCAACAAAGCACTTAGAAGCCTACACATATTTTTTGAATTTTTTAAAAACCACAAAATGAGAGAAAAAGTTGAAAATTCAGCAATTTTTTAAAATACGAAAATAGTAAACTAGATGTTTTTTTAAATACTTTGTTACATTAGCCCATGACATGTTATTTCACTGTGAATTATTTCGTTTTAGTAAGTCAAGATGTTTTTACTATTTCCATTGCATTGTAACATGCAAATTTTGACTTTGATGCACAGTTATGAGAAAACTATGCGAGCTAAAATTGTTTCGTAAGAGTAAACTGTACTCACAAGTATCATTCATAAAACTATAGTACTATTTCATAAAAATATAAAATTAATAATTGTTCGCACTTGAACACCCTTAGAGGTAATATTGAGCGTTAAAAGTATCAGTTTAAAATTGAGGGTTTCTAGAAGTCAATTGGCAAAAATATAAAACAGCAACTTTAGGCAATAGTTGTAACCAAATTACTGAGCAGAAATTTTTTTCGAGTAACGTATTTCTGAAGAACAATCTCTGAATCGCTGACGCTGAAATCTGGTACATTTTATTGCGGCGCAAGATATGACGCTTAACAAATGCATAATCTTAGGTAAAAGTTTGCACATAAAGTTGCCTAATATCGTTACTTAAAGCGGTTTTTTTTGTAATTTTTTTCCGTATTGACCTTTGAAAACGTGTAGGCCTAGATGTAAGTGGCGTCTTAATCGTGTATTTATCTGCCATACTCTCCCAAGTTTCACGCCTGCCCTGCTCTTGCGTACTTTCTCTACTTTAATATGCTGCGGTGTAATCCACTCTTCTCCATTACAGCGCCGATCCTCTTTGGTCCCGCCTGTTTCCCTATCCTCCTGGGTCTCAGCAAATTATAGACCTGGAGTGTCTTAACTGCTTGTAGCGTTAACTAAAGATGAGGTAGAACGATTTTCACATCAAGGCCGTGTTCCCGTCTCTTCTTCATGCACTGCCGAATTCACGAGCTGAAACCGAGAACTGCATGGGCATATTGTTGCAAACACTGTACGTAAACAAAATATGCAGGTACAGTTTATCTGAAATTTCTCCAACACGGCAGAGCGAGATTAGGGAAACTACAGTAAAATTTTAAACAATGGTTCTGTTTAAATATCGGGCCCAACTTTCGACGTTGTTTTCGAGGTCCTTCAATGAAAACATTCGAAAATTGATTACTATGCAACAGACGTACCATGTTAATGGATAGTACAATAAGTTATAAGGATTTCATTAATTCTATAGAAAATTTTGGCCCTATGTTTACAATGAAGCATTAGTTATAGCTGTTTGGCGGCTTCATATTCGTTTATTTGCATTTGTACGAGATACTGAACGTTTCCGTTAAAGAAAATTATAATATGCTGTGATTTTTTGCATAACATTAACGTCTATTTTATTTAGGAATTTACCAAATGTAAAAACTAACTCAAATGCAGAAGTAAGAAAATTTACAACGAATAAAGATTAAGTATGGTACTCCAATATTACTCGTGAATATACTTTTGAATTTTTTTTTTTGTTTTTTTAGATAAGTTGGGAAAATAAGGTACGTATTTGTCGTATTCAAAGTTTTCTTTTAAAATTCAAAACATTTCCACGAGGGTGGGAAGGATGAGAGAGTGAGAAGGGGGTGGGGTGGAGAATAGATTTTTAACCAAGCATTTTATTTTAGTTTTTGTTTTCGTTCCGTAACTTATCTTACTAATTTTCATGTTGGTGTGTAATATTTTACTGTCACGTTTCAAAAACAGGAAAGGCTAGACTCGGTTGTATGATTTAGCAAAACCTATTAGATGGAAATTTTTTATTTAAAAAAAAGTTATCAGGGGTAATATCTACTAGTTGAACTGCATTCAATGTTAATTTTATGTAACTATTCTTTTTGCTGCAAAGCAGTTTTGTATTTCTGATATATCTCTTATCGTAGGCATGTTCGACGGTCAAGATATAGCAATGTTACCGGCAAAATTGGTTCAGGGCGTACATACATGTCACCAGTATATAAGCTACTGTTGCGTTCAGTATATGGAACTTGCTTGAAATATCATTAGTGAAACAATAGTACTTGTGGCTGCCTATAACAATGGCACCTAGTACATAACTGAGAGACTGGAAAATCGCGAAAAATATTACGGGCCAACGTATTTTGCAAAATACTGTAGAATGCTGCACAGTGTACAATTGGAAGAAGGTTGCATGGCACGGCTTATATGTTTACATACGAATCACAAACTCTCAGCAGTGCCGCATCAGAGTTAGTGATGACCTAGTCAGATGGGGACACACCAATAATGAAAGACAAACGTCAGTGATAAATACGTTATACTGACAAACCTGTATCTCTATTCACTGACCTTGCGTCATACTGTTGGCTGCCACCGATGTGCATTCACGTCAACGGAGAACGATGTGGACGCAAGTTGCCACCTACTTTCGTGATTTTGTAGCATAAACCTTGATATTTTTAAGTCATACTTTTCACTAGTATGTGGTTACTATCATAAATGTGTCTAGAGAAACAAAACTGAGGTGGGAGAATATAAAAAAGAAAATATTTACCTGCCGTTTAAGGTCATGTGGTACTGAAACACGCTTACTTGTCTTAAATGTACACACATGGTATGGCACATGATGACATAAAAGTGCAGTCTTTTGTAATATCTGATATCTTGCAAGCAGTTTTAGAATGTCAATTTTAAGTAACGAAGTTGTGTTAACGCTATGATATTCTATGTTGTGTAATGTTTTAAGTGTCGCTGGTACTAAACAAATATTAGCAGTTGTCTTCTTGTCTCATTTCGCCCATAATTTCCACGAATTTTTCTTCAACCTAAGAATTTGAACTACTGAAACAAGAAATAAAGCATAATGAAATGTTTAGTTGGATGATAATTACAGTTATTGTAGTCGCTGTAAAACTTACAGTTAATATTGATAGAAAAATAAAATGAGCGTACACTCTAGTATTCACTTACAATTTATCTTCAGTGGTGATGTAAATCCGTACATATGAACCACACAACAATTCGTTCACTTGGAACGACAACCCACTTATTCGATTTGCAAGAACAATCATTTCACAAGATTTTAATACAAGTAGCTGGTTTCTAAAATTCTGAAACCAATTTAGGTTATATTACACAACGACTAAACGTCACCTTGGAATAATGAAGATGACTCTTTCGTGCCATGATAAATGTTCACCCCGCTAATCCATCCGTTCATCGTTAATAAAGGCATACTGCCCTTCTCGTGTTCTGCCTATAGGGTAATTATTTACCCGTCCAATTAGCCAGCAACAAATTGCTGCAGGTTCACGTAGACAAATTGCTAGAGCAAGGGCGGGTATTTTAGGGTAAAATGCAACTATGGCGGGAGGGATATATTTCATTGCCCGTCAACCACACGCCTGTCTAGACGGACGTTATTTGTACGTTCGAGGCCTAAGTTGGAAACTCTAACGTATATTACGCCTCACCCTAGCCTCTGGGCGCAGATAAGTGAACCGCCGTGCATATCTTCGTTAACAGCTCGTCTCTACTGGACACGCAGCGGCGATCCTATCAATCTATGATGTAATATTACAGGTAAAAGTTCGAGATGATGGTTTATCGCGGGAAAACTTAACTGTTTGCTGCGTTTCAACGCACGTTCATCTTACAGGAAGATTACTGGCTTTCGCTTGTACGTGAAGCTGTTGCCCTATTCGACTGAGCCAATAAAAATCCAGCTATTGTAATATTTTATGCAGGTTATTCGTCTGCAGACAGCTACGCTGTGACAGACGTACATCACTCAATTATATGTGTTGCAATTAACTACAGTGTTTTGAAGGGTATGTTACCGCAAAATTTTTTTCGCGATATTCCATCACTTCTAAAAGCGTATTTTTTATGAATCTGCGCCATGATTCTCATGCCTAAATGACCGCAAAATCGCCCATTTTCGCCATTTCCGGCCGCGAGAAAATAAGCGTCAACGAATAGTGGACATTAAATGGATATACGCGAGATCCAGCATTTACACACGTTGATTAAATTTCAGTAGCGAACGTGACACGAACTTACATTTGCTGGAGTTCAAACGCGAAATTTTCAGGTCCCTACTTATTTGGCACCTCGTGTAAATCGCTGAGCCAATAATAAAATTGCAACTAAATGCAGGCCCATATCACTGCGTCATCGAGCAGCCAGTGAGCAGATAATATCTGCTTGAATACATAGATGTTCTTGGAGACTAGCCTACACGTCAGTGAGACCGCGAATTTTTCCTGTCTTTACTAATACACTACAAGAATTACTGAAGGCGTAACAACATTTTTATCATTTCATGCTTTAAATTTTAATACACTACACCTCTTTATATTGCTACATACTAAATTATTTCTAAATTTTCTGACATTTGCTGAAAGATAATTACATATCAAATACTATGGAAGTAATTTATTATCTAACAAGAAAAAAGGTGTACGTACTATCGTTTAGGGCATGAAATGTTAAAAATGTTGCTACGCCTTCGGGAATGTTTGTAGTAAGAAAAATACTGTACATAAGAGATGGCAGTGCACCGTCCATCTTTAAACGTGACATTGACGACGTATGAAAAATTTTGTTCCTTTCTCATGAGTAGAGATGATGGTTTATCGCGGGAAAAGTTGACTGTTTGATGGATTTCAATACACGTCCAGCTTACCAGAAGATTACTGGCTTCAGCTTGTACGTGGAGCTGTTGCCCTATTTGATTGAGCCAATAAGAATTCCGATATTGTAATATTGGATGCCTGGTATTGGTCTGCAGACAGCTACGTTGTGTCAGTGTTTTCAAGGCTATCTTGGCACAAAACATTTTCGCGATATACCATCATCTCTACTCATGATTAGTTCCCCGGTAGTTTTCGCGAAAAGATTTCTGCCCCACTTTGTTTCAGTGTCTTACGTGTACACCTGCAGCTCAACTTTATGATTATTGGCAGAGTGTTTTTGTGCAGAGTTATTATTCATTTGACTGTGCCAATCAGTACATGGATAACTCTGACACAACACGTCTGTGATTTGCGGATTTAACCTCCAGACGTTGTACGTTATGGCATCCAATCACTGACCACAGATAAGAGAGGCAGGTGCGCACGTAGGCACTGAAACCAAGTGTTGCAAAAATCTTTTCGCGAAAACTACCGGGCCGTACTCATGAGAAACCAAGAAATATTCTGTTAAAAGACAGTCTGGGAGACGCAGTTTTACGGTCTGGCATCATCCACACAGAAATAGCTCCTCGGCTGGCGAACAGATGTGTCAGTCAGGTCCCAGTAGAGATGTGACGTAAAGCACGTACTACCGTCGGGCGGCCACGTAGCTTTATCAGTGTGCTTTACGTATATACTATACGGCTATATATCTGTATATCTGCTCCGTTTACACAATTTAAAAACTTTCTGTCTTTATTTTTTCATGTAATAGCTGATTATCTTTAAACGACTGAACAGATATCCTTGAATCATAGCTAAGAACACTCTCGAACAAGTCACCTTTCAAACAAAACAAAAAACTAAATCAAAATTGGTTCATTCGTTTATGAGCTACGATGCCACAGAATGACACACAGATACACAGACAGACATGTCAAACTTATAACACCCCTATTTTTGCGTCGGGGGTTAAAAAAAAAGCGTCAGAAATGAGTACATTGCATTGAAGCGTACAAACAGCCAACTTTTTACGTGATAAGTCACCATCCCTAACCATTATGAATTGCCCATAAACTTATTTCTAATTTATTGACTAATAGTTTTGCAATTTTTTACCCTCCCCCGCGTTGCAAATGACCTCAAAATTTTAAACTGCCTATGCCTCTATACACACTTGAAGCATCCCGGTTGCACGCTCTCGTAATGATACCTGGTGAGAACATGTTCCTTCTGGCCTTCTCGACGCTTAAGGCGGCCGCCTGGTGAAGAGTTTTTGTGCGTGTGTGAGGAGAAAATCAATGAAGTGCTACGTGCGACGCCGGCCGGCACATATATTGTGATATCGCCTCTACGCTAAACGGTGTTTCCGCCATAACGTTTTTACTGTAGGACTTCAAGCGGTGACCCTATAATTTTATTGAACCCTTTACTGTATTAAAGTCCAGTGAAAGTGTCGACTTCAAATTCGAACGAATCCGGTACGTATATCTTGAAAAACAACAGTATGAAAAAGCAGATTTTAGCCAAGTTTGAGGGTTTATAGCTAACGCTTCAAATGCGCGTGGTATTTTGAAAGTCATTTTCACAAGTAGTCTAAAGTGTGTTTTCTTCTTTAATAGACAAACATTATGGAGGCATGTTTACTGGTCGTTGAGAAGAAAAGAAAAGTAACTCTGAACACGCTGCACGCATTTCGAGTGCCAACTACACTGTTAAAAATTTCCGTAAATTTACGGGCAATTTTACGGAAACGTCTGTTTAACTAACGGAAACGGTATTTTGTAACACAGTTATAAGTAATTATGTTTCATTAATTAAACACATGAAAAACTACGAGAAGGAACTAAATAAATAACCAAACGCATTAATGCGCCTGCATCCTAAAGAAGTCACATACATATGCGAGTTTCCATAAGTGGAGCTAGTTGCCTTCCGTAAATTAACGGACACTTCTGGAGAATTTTTTACCAGCACTTCTCCGTAAAACAACGAAAATTATTTTTAACAGGGCCACCAAATTTTTTTAGGTGTTTTTTTTAGCAACTGTCGTTTAGTACTCCTTAGTAACATACCAAACATTTAACCAGCATTCAGTATCACTTGAAATACTCTCATGTACACCGTGATAAATTTTAACGGAAATGTACCGTTAATATACGGAAATAGTGTCCGTAAAAGTAAAATACGGAAATTTCTGTAGTAAATATACAGTACGGAATCATACGTAATATGTCCGTAAGTCTGCTGCGGACACTTGCACGAAAAAATTGAAAATTTATAAGTTACACAGATGTAAATATTACGGTTATATTTTAATAACATCACCAGTAAATCTGCAAATCTGTATAAATGCAGTTGCAGCATTGTAGACATGTAAATATGGCTCAGTTTCGTGTGACGAAACTGTTTTACGGAAACTTCTGTTGGAATAAGAACTAAGATTCCGTGAATTCACGGAGGTATCTGGAGAATTTTTTACCGGAAATTTCGTAAATCGACGGAGAAAATTTTTAACAGTATAGGCGGCCGTCAACTAGAAGCCTTGGACTTACGGAACTAATTTTGTTCGGCTTGCACCAGCCACAGGCAGCGACTCTGCGGGTGATTCATGCTGCATGCTGCACTCTCATCCATCACTATACGTAATTCCCTCGTACCCGGAGGGGACGGCAGGGTTCAGAATAGCATTATTGAATTTAAGATTACCGCTAGCGGACTGCCGCTGTGACAAAACCCCCCCGCGCACGACAGATCTGGCATTTCAATTTCCCTCTGCGCTGTAGAAGCGGGACGTGCCCGAGCCAAACAATGGAGAGGTCGCGCATGTGTATGCATGTGTACGGTGCATATCTGTGCTTCTGTCACGTGCAACAGTGTAAACCGCGAGTATCGCGCTACATCTGGACCAACCGACCTCCGTAGCGTCACAGAATACTTAGAAATACAGAAGTGAAATAGCTAGAGGCCGGAAAAATTCGCGGATTCTCTGACCTGTAGGCTATTCTCCAAGAATATAGGTGAAATGGTGCAGACAGCAGCTGTTTATTAGCTGCTCGCTGACACTGTGATATGGGCCTGTATTCAGTTACAGTTTTAATATTGGCTCAGCTACTTCAAGGAAGTGTCGAGGAAGTCAACGACCAATTATTAGGGCCACGATTTTGTCGCGAAAAGAATTTTGCCCCACTTTGTTTCAGTGTCTCACGTGCACATCGGCAGTTCTGTTTCAAGGTTATTGGCAGCGTGACTTTGTTCAAACACGTTTCTCATTTGACGGCACCAATCAGAATAAGATTATTGTGACTCCTTACGTATGTCATTTGCCAAGGCAAGTGAAAGTAAAACCATCCAGACACAGACGATGTAGCAGAGCTGCAGATGTGCACATGACGCATCGAAACCAAATGTTCCAAAAATCTTTTCGCCGTAAAATCGTGGCTCTACCAATTATGAACGTGATACAGGCATATAGTTGTTGGAATTATAGTTTGCTTCTAAAATAAAACGCGAATTATTCAGGTCTCTAGAAATAATCGGCAGGGCAGTGAACTCAGTCACACACGCCAGCAAAATGGCTTCTCTGACCAGCGACATGGCGGAGAAGACTACCGCCAATCAGTGTAAGGTGGCTGCCCTGCTAGCCGGCAGCCAGGCCATTAGGAATCCTGTCGTAACATGCAGGAGCCAAACAGACACTGGGCTGAAGTTAACAGCCATGGGTAGCCAATAAGCAGCTAAGTTCGCTCGTATCAAACGAGTCGCCACGTCATTTAACGTCTGTATTAATATTTAGTCTCTGTGTCCATAGCGTGGTCGGTAGCATGCCGGCCTACGGTACAAAAGGTCCTGGGTTCGATTCCCAGCACGGGTATGGATGTTTGTGTCGTTTATTTAGGTTTAGATAGTTTGTACGCCGTTCCTTATTATGCATAAAACCGGTGGACTTTAATAAACCCTCTAAAATTAAAAAAATACGTCTGGACCAGCGTATTGAAAATGTGCGAATATATAGGACTTTGATAGAGGACTTTGAACTGAGTACTTTGAAGCGTAGAACGAAAACTCGTTTTATTTCCACGAACATAGCAACAACTCATACCTAAACATGCAAAATTCGCGTTACTTTCTTACAGCTGATTAGACTCCAAGTTACTATAGGCTCGTTCGACGTCTCCCGCTGGCCGATATTGTCGTGACTTGCGGCGGAGAATGCTTACACGGTAGAGAGGCAATTCTCTGTAAAGACGAAACACACGTAAATGACGACACGTAAAAGTTCGTGGCCAATTGAATCGCAGATTATTCTCCGTTATGTAGAGGATAGTGAAGTTTAGTTTGTTACCAAATGGTAACGCAAACATTTCATGTCTATAATGATACCTCATTTGTGACACTAACGCGTGATTCAGCTTCAGATGCACTGCACCCTTATAAAGACGGCTCACACGGGTAGTACATGGGATAGTTCTAATTGGACTAATTATTCTCTTGACTACTCTACTATCCTGCACTTAGTATAGCACCCGTGCACACGCAGGACGCCAAAGCGTGATGTTGAGTTCAGAAGTGTCTACTAGTAATCGTAGTCGTCGTGATCTTAACAAACTGTCGAATTTTTGAAATACTGTGCGAAGCATTGTTACGAAGAGCAGAGAACCGAGCGATGTGGCGCAACGGTAGAAAGTTGGATTCGCATTCGCGAGTCCCAGGTTGTTTCTCGGCTCCGGCCAAGCTGATTTCGGTTTTCCATGGTTTACCGAAATCAATGCACACAATTGCTGGGATCCTTAACAAAGGATATTTCCGATTTCCCTCATAGTTCCTGTCCTTTTACACAGTTGTGTGAAAGTGTCTCTAATGAACTAGCTGTCGACGATTCATAAAAGCCCAGTTATAAAAAAATCAGAAGGCTGGAAAGGTATGGGTGCCAGATCAGTTACTTAGGAGGAACACAAGTCCTTTTGTTTGTTTACTCGTCTGTATGTTTGTGTATATTCTCTGGTTATATGTGACACACCATTGGCTCCAATGGAGTATGTCCAAAATACTTCTTAAGTTAGTAACAAGTAGGGCAAGTGGACCAATATTGTGAGAATTAGCTACAAAATATGAGGAGTACGCTATAAGCTTAAGAATGGCGCCAGGAGCCTTTGGCATATTATTGGATTTAATAACACCTAAAATACAGGCTCAGAGCACATCCATGAGGGAAGTAATATCACATAGGACGAAGCAAACCATGTTACGCCGGGTAAATAGACATCTATGGAAACAATGGCAGACTTCATAGATATCTTCATCTCTAGCAGTTCTTGGTTATATGTGCACCTAAGTTAATTGATTCTTTGTTCACTTCAGCCACCTCGAAAGCTTATTTACTCACCCCCCCCCCCCGAGTTATTTATGCATGTTTCATGTCCCTATTCAAGTAACGAATACTCGCAACATTCGACAAACATTCCTTTCTACGGTATGTTGTGCTTTGTCCCAGAATAGGCCTACAGTGCGCCAGCATGCTATATGCGGTTTGGGGTAAAGTGAGCACGCAAACCCGTCTAAAGTTCTATTTTCAGCCAATTGGTAACTTTCCGCACGTAACGGCTAACAACGGGAAATGTCTAACCTCTCTGGACACGTCACTTGATGTTTACGCATGTAAGATAAATTGTGCAGACAGTAGGAATCTATGCAGTTTTATAAAAAAAAGTTTAATACTTATATAAAATATAATTATGACTATTTCGGTTCCTTTTGTTTCGGTATGCTTGTATTTAAATAGGAAAATACATGGAACTATTTTGCATAATTTCACTGCCAACCATACAATTAATAAGGCAAATAGAGTGCTGTGCGATACGGATTAGTGATTTTTTCAAAGGTTAAATTTTTAGTGCTCTCTTTATCCCGAACGACCTATAGCAACACCTGCGTACTTTGCAACTACTCGCCTCACGTCACTGTGCAGGATAACAATTTTTAATCTACGACAACATTCCATGTCGATTGGCAGCAAGTATTAGCTTCACAGGAGGGCACACACTATAGTAAATATTGCACTGTTGCTTTGTGCCCTCGTCCAACGGAATGTGCCAGCCTCCTTAGCGTAGTCGGTTAGGCGGTGTCCTACGGTGCAAGAGGTCCCGGGTTCGAATCCTGGCTCCGGCATAGATGTTGTGTAGTTACTTCACTTCTGAATGCGTCCCGATTATTATCTTCGCTTTCTAATAATTTATCCAGTTGTGTAACCAGCTGCAAAGAAATGATGCGTTGCAGGAGAAACGGCGTTTGATGTGACTGTACGATTTCATTACGTAAATTTACGTGCCGGTTACCCACATTCAATAAACTTTTGTTACGGTAACCGAGGTCGTGTGTTTTGAGACCCTGTTTCTCGTCTTTTGCGCCTTACTGATGCAGGGTAGGGATGATGGTTAAAGGTGGTGAAATTTCGTGAATTCAATGACCTGCATGTTAGAATCAAATATCCTATGCATACTCAAGTCCCTACCATTTGTCCACTAGCTGCTACTCAGTGGAACAGCAGACAATGAACGAATAGACGGGGCTTGAGTATGCATATTTGATTCTAACATGCAGGTTATTGAATTCGCGAAATTTCACCAACTCTAATGATGGTATATCGCGAAAATGTTATGTGCCAACGTACCCTTGAGAAAGTGGCCGTTTCTTGCAGCTTGAACCATTGGGTGATAAACGTCTGACTTAACGAAGCTGTCAGCAGACCAATTACAGGCATCAAATATTACAATAATTAGAGTCACGAGTTTGTCGCGAAAATATTTTTACGCCATTTTACTTCAATGCTTTACGTACACATCGGCAGCTGTGCTTCATGGTTATTGGCAGCGTGTCTTCATTTATACAAGTCTCTCATTTGACTGAACCAACAAGTATAATGTTACCGTGACGCCATACGTCTGTGATTTACCAGTAGAAACCCAAGACATCCAATCAGTGGCCATGAATCAGAACTGCAGATGTGGTGCACATAAATCATTCAAACGAAATGGTGCGAAATCTTTTCGCCACAAAATCGGGGCTTTATTCATCAGCATGGACGGGAAATTTTGGTGAAAAGATTTTTGCCCCACTTCGTTTCAGTGCCTTACGTGCACACCTGCACCTCAACTTCAAGGCAATTGACAAAGTGTTTTCGTGCAGAGTCGTTATTCATTTGACTGTGCCAATCAGTACACGGATAATTGCCACACATCACGTCTGTGATTTGCGGGTTTAACTTCCACAAGCTGGGTATTACGGCATCCAATCGTTGACCACATAGCAGAGATGCAGGTGCGCACGTAAGGCACTGAAACAAAGTGATGCAAAAATCTTTTCGCGAAATTTCCTATCTCTATTCATCAGTAAAAAAAAAAAAAAAAAAAAAAAAAAAAAAAAAAAAAAAAAAAAAAAAAAAAAAAAAAAAAAAAAAAAAAAAAAAAAAAAAAAAAAAAAAAAAAAAAAAAAAAAAAAAAAAAAAAAAAAAAAAAAAAAAAAAAAAAAAAAAAAAAAAAAAAAAAAAAAAAAAAAAAAAAAAAGGAAGTAATTGGTCGGACATAAATTTAAAGTGTTAAATAAAAATATATTATTTGAAATGAGAAATACAACTTTGCGCTTTACTAATATGTGAGAACATATTGTTTTGTTGCAGAAAGAATGCAAAATTCTGCCTGGAGTGGTAGGATTTGCGACTTTTCATTTGGCCACACAGCGTGGGGGTCAGCAAATGCTGGCAAGAAAGCGAGCTAGCAGAGGCCGGAGGTTGCTAGCGTGTTTCGCAGTGTCGGCATGTTGACAGAACATTTGTCTGAAGCACGTCAATACCCGCCAAGGGAATGCGCCGGAAATATGGATTCTTTCGTCGCACGACGTTGCCACTGGGTCGACGGTCGTGGACGAATAAAGAATTGGCGTGTAGCTTCCCGTTTCCCTCTCATCCCTTTTCCCTTTCGTCTTTGAAGACGCTGGCCGGCACTTCCAGTTCCGGAGGTAAGGAAATTCTCTTTTTGCAACTTCTGACTTGGTTTTTTCCTACAATGTTGGTATTGATTGGTTGGATCTGGCTCGGGGTTGCCTGCCCGACTATGGTCTGGGAGAGACAACATATGGCAAGCGGCCAATACACGATGCGACATGTGTTCGTGCATGATGTCAAAACACGGTTATTATAATATAAGTTTTGTACGACTAGGGAACAAGACAGAATTGTGAAATATGCTTTTCTGCGTTTAAGAATTCAATAGCTTCGATTTTTCTGGAATTAATTACTCATGTATCAACACTTTTAAAAGGGGACAAAATTTGGAAATACCGGCTTTCAACACTGTTATTTTAATAACGAAAAATATTTACTCAATACAATTTTGACGAAGGAAAAATAGTTATATTTTATGTCATAGGCTTTGTCGGTTGATTGTAGTCTATAATTTGTATTTATACTCCAATTAATAAAGACACTGATGAATTGCGGGAAAAATGTATTGTTTCTAGACTCCAACATGCTATGTATGACTCTGAAGTTTTTGCACATATATTGGCTATGGTTAGGGCCCGGTAGTTTTCGCGAAAATATTTTTGCATCACTTTGTTTCAGTGCTTTACGTGCACACCTGCATCTCTGCTTTGTGGTCAGTGATTGGATGCCTTAACATACAAAGCCTGGATGTTAAACCCGCAAATCACAGACGTGATGTGTCACAGTTATCCATGTACTGATTGGTACAGACAAACGAATAATATCTCTGCACAAAAACACTCTGCCAATAATCATGAAGTTGAGTTGCAGGTGTAAACGTAAGACACTGAAACAAAGTGGGGCAAAAATCTTTTAGCGAAAACTACCGGGCTCTAGCTATCATTTATATGAAGCACTGTGTCCCTCTTCAACAGACCCAATTAGAACTGCACAGTTTTAACTCAGAGCGTGTGTGATTTGCCAGAAAACTGTTCACACGTGTCACGATTGAGATACTACAGTTTATTGGAGACAATCTTAAATATTTTCACGATTTTTCAGTGTCTCTATCCATTAATAATCCGTTTTCCGTGCAACAGTAATTTTACGAAGTGCATTAAAAACCACGTATGAATTGCCAAGCCACGTGTACCAAGCGCATGTCACCAAAACAAGTTTGTCACGTAGTTAACATCGTATAGAAAACATCGGGTGATAGCTTTATGAACGTTAGAGTGAATACCACACAGAAGCCCAACTATGATAAAGATGTTCAATCTGAATGTAGTTATTTAAATACGATTCTGCTTAGGTTCAGATTCTTATTTAAAAACTGAGCTAAAGAACTTAGTTAACGTGCCGATTATGTGCGTAATAGACCTGCGGACTGAAAGCGGAACCGATGCTGACCAAGTGAAGTTTGTGTTAACATAATAATAAGAGGGTCCTGGAAATGCTATAATACAATCTAAAAACACTGTCTTTGCCGTAACTGTTTTTTAAAATATGAACCACTGCAAACTTTGTCGCAAAGGTATTTAGGTTGGGGTAAGGAAACATTGCCTTACAGAAAAGTAAATGTGGAAAACGTATGTTTTGTGTCACATTTATTCAAAAGTTTGCTTTGAAAATAATGTAAGTTTATTTGCACAAAATATAACAATTTTTCAACATAAAACGTGTGTGGTAGCACAACAATCTTCGCCGTGAATATTTCTTCATTATAACAATTTTCGTTACCACTACTTCAACTTTTTAATAAATAAAATTTTTCTTTGTGGCAAAGTTAATTTACAGTGGTCGATATTTAAACAAACATTTTTATGTGGCAAAGAATGAGTTATTAGAGTGCTGACGTCCAAGGAATGTTATAAAATAAGAAAGAGATGGAATTGTTTCGAGTGTTCCTGTTTTCCTTCAGTATTTCGCCTGAATGGGTTTTATTTCTGTCTATATTCAGTAAATATGTGTTGAGAAAGATTAATTAATGGATGGCCATGGTGATGATTGGGAAGACGATAAGGACGACGATGGAAATGAAACCTACCAAGTAGAGCGTGAAATTCTTGGGGGAGTGTCTGTATTGCTGATATTTAAGTCTGCTGGAGAGGTAAAAATATTAATCTTATAGGGACAAGACAATTAAAGGAATGTAGAAAAAAACTACGTACCAGATAAATGTTTCGTTAAGAAACAAAGGGCCTCACCATAATTGCTTCAAAAATGATTGTGATTTGACGGGGAGAGTACTAAGATAATATATCTAGATAGCCACATGCAAAAATAAAGTATCGCATATAATATAAACAAACACTTGTATTCGACTTTTTCTTAAGTTTTTTGTGCCTGATGTATTCTGATGACACGAGTTTGTGACGAAAGTATTTTGGCATCATTTTGTTTCAATGCCTTGCGTACACTGACAGTTCTGCTTCGTGGTTACTGGAAACATGTAGTCTATATGTTCAGACACGTCTTTCATTCAACTACACCAATCAGAATACTGTTATTATGTCACTATTCGTTTGTAATTTGTCAGTAAAAGCCCAAGACATCCTATCACTGATCATGTAACATAACTGCAGATGTGCACGTAAGGCTTTTTAAACCAAATGGTGCAAAAATATTTTCGTCACAAAATCGTGGCCCTATTTATTTAATGTCAGTCAATCCGGTAAATATATGCTTCTAAAAATCTTTAAGGTATTTGAAAATAAATACATGTTGAGGTATAAAAGTCTCGATCATTCGGGAATATTTTTGCATACTTCAGTGAAATAGTTGACAGCTTCGCTGATGAGCAAATTTTCGTATGTTTGAAACTCGCAATCGAGGTAGGCCCATGTGGGCTCGTGAGAATTTTCAGCAAGTGCTTGGATAAGGTATTTCAATATTTATGCTTTGTGTAGGTAATGTTGACACAGAGCCAGATATAGTTGAAATCGATTTTTCAGTTTTCATAAAGTACTTTGAATATATTGGTTTTCAAGTAATTTATTTGGTGCCTAAAATTACTGCGGGTTTGATCTCAGCTAATTATGGTTTATTCCGAATCACAACTGGATACCAACTTGTCCAACGTTTGAATTATACCAAAAGGAAGTATAATGAAACATATGTGTAATCTCCTTTATCTACGTGAAATTATAGTAATGGTCAGAAAGAAAGTGAAAAAAAAAGCGGCAATATATAGCCTAAATATATTATAAAAACACGTATTATGTTGCCTTATATGATTGAATGGCGTAAATTTGTGACGCTTGAGAACTTTAATTGGCTCAGTTAAAGTTGGAGACGCAAGTAACAACAGAAAAACTTGGGACGTGTAAACATTTTAAAACAACCTAGCAAACCGTTTACTATTGCCGCGATAAATTAGCGTTCCTTGTCGTTGAGGATTGTTGAATGTTAATCAAGAGTAAATTTCACAACAATAAATCTTTAAGAGTTCGAAAATGTTAACACACACACACACACACACATATAAACTGTATATATATATATATATATATATATATATATATGTATATATATGTATATATTGCTTAACTCATTTATTCCTGTGGTATTCTTGTTGGCTGAATTAATATAAATATAAAAAATAATAAATATGGAAACATAAGCATTCACTTAACCAAAACTCTGAACTTATCAACGGCATGCACATAACTTGTCTACAAAGAAATTGAACTTCAAATTTGAAATTTCAAAGATAACAAGTCACGGAAGACACTCATTAATTTTTAACCACTTGTCTCGCAAACAAAATTCAGCCAAACGAGGTTGTTTCCCGTTTTAAAAAAATTTAATTTACTTTTTAATGGTCTTGCAAAAATAACTTGGCCGAGTCGACAAAACGATCACTTTTTTCTTATTTCCGTAGCTCTAAGATCGTTAAACTACCATTAAGGCCTGTGTAACCCATTATTTATGTGACTGCGAATAATGGAGATAACATCAACGACCGTTCGCATTCATCTAATTTTTAGCTCTAGTGAAGCCACTAATGATAATGTTACTTTCTATCTTTCTAATGCATCATTAAAAAATATGTTCAGGTTATTAACGAATTCAGTGAAGACTTTTGTAATGCGTTCAATATATTTTTGTACCCTAGTGGTTATATGAAGTGTATTATTTTTTCATACTTTATAACCTGTTGTTTTTATCAATAATTCATACTTACTATCACGTGTAAAGGCTGTTATTTCTTTGACACAGTTTGACAAATTCTAACTATCGACAATATATTCTCTCCTTTGATACTTTGAATTTTATTTATTGCCAAATTATATATAAACTTTGGAAGTTTTAGTGAAATTAAAGATTTTGGAGTCAATGTTGGCCGAATTAAGCAGTGACATAAGCCAAATAAATTGTTTTCATCGTGTGGATTCTAAATGAATTAAAATAATCTACTACGTGTTTCCGCCTTCTGGGAGGATCCTATTATGTATGAGAGAAGGCCGGGGTGGAGGTTGGGCCGGCTGCTCGACGAGCGAGGCATGCCTGTCGTCCGCCCGTCTCAGGAATGTATTAGGTGAAGATGACACGAGTGTTGAGCAGCGACGGAATTAGAGAGGTGGGGGAAACGGGAGTTTTCCGAGAAAACCCGCTGGCCCACGACAACGTTTCCCGCATGCGAAAAAACCGGGACAGAACCCATAAGGGATTGAACCCTGATCGCCTGGGTGGGAGGCGAGAGGTCTAACCCCTCGATCTCCTAATTCCAACTGAATATACTTAACGAAATTAATTGTAAATGAGTGTATTTTAGGAGAAATGTTTACATGCTAAGCGATTTCAAATGCTAAGGTAATCTCATACCATGTAAGTCAAGTGCATCATAGGCGGTATGGTATAACTTAGGTTAATTGTCTACTGAAATTCAAAGTGAAATGACTTAAATATTTAGTGACGTACGTACAGTTTCGGCATTCAATAGTTACAATTCGGCGTATTATACGTGCAGATTTTAGCATTTTATATTTCATTCATTATAACTGTCCGTAACATATTCGTCACAAGTAGAGACCTGAAAAATTCGCGTTTTCTACCAGGCACAAACAAGAATTCCAGCAACTGTAAGTTAGTGCTACCTTCACAATAGGCCGTTGACTTATTTGACACCGCCTTTAAGTCGATGAGCCAATAATAAGACTGTAACTGAATGCGGGCGCATTTCACTGTGTCAGCTAGCAACCAACATACTGCTCGACAAACCTAAGTGTGTCCTCGGAAAATATGTGAAGTACAGCCGCCCCCCTCTCTGACATACCACACCCTTCTACTCTCCATCGACCCGCTACATTCTCCCAGCCAACAGCGAGCAAGTAGCCTGGTAGTCTCGTCAGCCAGAAAGTGACAACCAGTGTGTAGTCCTACCTTTATTTCATGGGTTGCACAGGCCTATTAGACCGAATACAAATGGTCGCTTACAATATGAATGGAGCGTACAGGGAGGGAGGGCCCCAAGACATTCCCCTCCACTGCTTTCACAAGGCAACCTCGAAACACTAGCGCTCTTACCTCCCCTACCCGGGGCTACACTTAGGTTTGTCGAGCAGTACAGCGGTTGACTGCTTGAATTCACACACATTCTTGGAGGCTAGCCTACATGTCACTTAACCGCTAATTTTTCCGGTCTCTACTCATAAGCTGTCGTGTTCATTTGTTAAGAGTCACAAGTTTGTCGCGAAACGATTTCTGCA
Source organism: Medauroidea extradentata (assembly GCA_003012365.1). Lineage (NCBI taxonomy): Eukaryota > Metazoa > Arthropoda > Insecta > Phasmatodea > Phasmatidae > Medauroidea > Medauroidea extradentata. The sequence goes on along the minus strand of PNEQ01105564.1, from coordinate 53,242 downwards.
CCGTTTCGTTTCAATTCCTTACGTGCACATCGGCAGGTGTGCTTCATGGTTATTGGCAGCGTGTCTACGCTCAGACAACATCTCTCATTTCACCACACCAATCAGAATAGGGCTAGTGTGACACCATACGTCTGTGATTTAACACAGCGCAGCCACGTTAAATAAAACCTCGGCTTAACGGGATACTGGCAACCCCTTAACGCTGAATTCACAATAGTGCGATAGACGCGACACGAATTAAATAATTTGTCAGCCTCTCAGCTTTGACATAAAATGCGTGCACAACGCGAATTCCGAATAAAAAGTTCTTTTTATATTCGTCGCGGGCGCGACTAGGCTGAAAGCTGATTTTGATTTATTTCTTAAAAGTTAGCGAAACTGATTAGTTGATAGAAAATTGCGATTTATTTACTTTACAAGTTAGTAGTAATAAACTAATTATTACTTTATTTTACCGAGCGAGGTGGCGCAACAGTAGCACATTGGACTCGCATTCCGGAGGACCCGGGTTCGATCCGCGGCTCCGGTTATCCTGATTTCAGTTTGTTACGGTGTCCTGAAATCGCTCCAGGCGAATGTTGGGATGGTTCCTTTACAACAACCATGGCCGATTCCTCTCCTAGCTCCTGTCATTGTACAGAGTTGTGTGTGTCGTGTGTGTCACCGTCTTTAATGACCTCGCTGGCGACGAGACGTAAACCAAACTTACATTACATAACTTGTTTTTTTTTTTTGTTTTTTTGTTTTTTTTGTTTTTTTGCGAATGTGTAATAGAGTGACTATTTTCATACGTGGAATGAATGTGGGTGCTGAAAATATGTAAAAAAATATAATTATGTAAACATCAATATCTGTATTATAAGAAATTAGTATGTACAATGGCGTTTTTAGGCGCAAGGCTTCTAAACTACTGTACAATAACAAGAATTTTTAATGTTGCGTCGCGTCCGCCGGGCTATTGTGATTTTAGAATTATTTGGTTATAAAGTGCAAACGAAATAAACTAACTGAGGCGCTTTTAAGTATCTTATTTTCATGTTTTATATTCATTCCGTGTATTCAATAAAAGAACCCGTTTGTTATTAGGCTAACTAGTTTTAAATATTACGACGAAGTTTTAACACAATCAGACTGCATCTACATAACGCATGTTTATGGTGAAACAAAGTAAAATCAAGTTCTCTTCTTCCGGACGTTCGATGCAAATTCATTACCTACATTAGTCTTGACGGGTTTTGACTCTTACAGAAAGACAAGCGCCACCACCATACATTTTCAGAGACAACCCCCCCCCCTCTCTTCCACCCACGAGGAAGCAGCCATCCAAAACTAGAGTAAATAATTCCTAGTATTCTGGACATCCCTTTGAAGTTCTGAAATGCGGGCACCCTGCTCTGCTGAGTACATAGGAACGCCCGTTCGCTGTCACGCTTAGTTATATCATGGTCCAGAGATAATTCATGCGTTGTGATGTTGCGTGGATGTAATGCTCAAGGACGCGCACATGCATTACATTTCTGCTTAACTCTAGACCTGCCTTTATTATTACTCTGCGTTCTGTATTCTTACGCCTGAGGATTTACGTGCGTGGCTCAGATTACAAACACAAAAATGTTTTATTTATGTTTAAAGCAGTAATATCGTACATCATCAGTTCCATTAAAAGATGAAGAATAAAAAGGCTATCAAAACAGTATTTATTTTCCTAAAGACTAGTAATGGAGTTTTAGGGTAGAAATAAAAGAACTTAGCAAAAGTGTGATGTATTGGAAAACATTTGCTCTTTTTTTAGCATTAATAGTTTATTTTTATTTTTGTTGTGTAGATTTTATAAGTTCACTGTACCAGAGATATATTTTGGATCCAAAAAAATTAAATTATGTGTATATTAATACAGGGTTATGAGTAACATTTCTTCTCCTTTTTACAAATTAATTTCTTTAAAATGCAATGGAATTGCTTTGGTGGCACTCATTTCCTGTCAGTTCCATACTTAAGATGCAATCTCTTGCATGTTAAACTTTAATTTATAGTTAGAAGATGGCCGCCTGGGTGACGCGCACGAGGCCTAGTAGTGTGGAAGTGATAAAGACGACATGTCACACGGACCACACCTCCCCCTAGCCACTAGGCGCAAGTCACAGAACAGTGCAGTATTCCCGCGACAACTTGCCTCTAGGAGATATTCAGTGGTGGCCCTGTAGTTTTATGACGTCATACTGAAGAAAAAGGTGTGTTGTACTCGTCTACACCTTTGAAATTATTCTGCGCTAAGATTTAAGAGTGCGTGGTAGGTAAATAAACGCTGAAAATATAAATTGATTTCTACGTTTTTTTCGAAGCCAATATGGATAAAATACTCAATGACAATCCTAGATAATGGCATTTGCCAACTTTATAAGTAAATATTTATCCAGAATTACTCTTTCGTTGCGCGTGATCTCTTGCGCCGCAGTTAAGTGCACGAGGTTCCGGCGTCAGAGATTGTGCCTCAGAAGTTCGCAACACTGGAAAAATTTTTGTTTATAATGTTGGCTAAAACTGTTGTCTAGGATTGCTATTGTTTAATTTTCGGAAATTGGCTTCAAAAAACGTGCAGTTATAGATTTATGCTTCTGGCGTTGAATTATGTACCACGCCCTCTGACCGAAAAGGACCGCAAAAACATTCATTTTCGGCAGCGTGAAAATAAAGATAAATGAAGAGCATGAAATGGGTATTCACACGCGTAACGTTGTTTGAATGATATTCCTAAGCGGTCATAACTTACGCGCGTTGAGAGTTTTCGAATAAGCCGGTTACCGCCAAAGCTCAGCACGCTGTTCGACTGATGCCTAAGGATACAGCCATCTTAACCTATGTAGTGTTCCACAGGGCATCTCCTAACTTGTGTCCCTCCTGCCTGCAGCTAATTTGTACGATCAGAGCCTAGGAACACGCTGACTCTAAGGTCGATTCTTGTTCACTCAGCACTTACCTCATCTCCTTAAGAGGGCGTGGTACATAATTCAACGCTAAAAACATTAATCTATAACTATAGGTTTCTTGAAGCCAATTTGCGAAAATTAAACAATGGCAGTCCTAGACAATAGTTTTAGCCAACGTTTTAAACAAAATTGTTTCCAGTGTTACCTACTTCTGAGGCACAATCTCTGACGCCAGAATCTCGTTCATTTAACTGCGGCGCAAGAGATCACGCGTAACGAATTAATAATTTTGGTTAAATACTTACTCATAAAGTTGGCAAATACCGTTGTCTAGGATTGTCATTGAGTATTTTATCCATATTGGCTTCGAAAAAAGCGTAGAAATCCATTGATGTTTCCAGCGTTTATTTATCTATCACGCACTCTTAAAGGCTTGTTCCCGAGTTTTTTTTTCAGGCTGGTGACAATAACTCACATATTTTTTAACTTAAAGCTTTGAAAAAAAAATTGAGTCAATGTACAGTCACACTAAGCACAATACTGTGGATGCGTTTTTAAAAATAATGTAACATTCGTCAGCAAAAAAATATTTTGGTTAATTTTTGCTTATTTTCACGACAAAAGACGTGATATTTTGGGGGATGAAATCTAAAAAACCGTTCAGTACATTTCTACAAAAAAAATTCAGCTACAAATTATAACGTATAAGTGTCAAAACTGTGGAGCTAAATTTTGATGAGAGTATTAGGTAGCAATAAAAAAATATTTTCGAAATCACTAGAAAACTCGGTAACAAGGCCTTAACAGTTAGTGGACGCTAACTTTTTTTTTACGTTCGAGACACGGAAACGGGGAAAGTGATAATTCGAACTTAACCATCCGTCAAACACCTCATCGCCTCTAGGCGCAAAGGACTAAACTAGCGTGCAGTGTCACCGAAGAAAGTGTTTTCAATGGGACTTCAAGCAATGACCCCGTTATTATATTTGTAGACAGTATGTGGTAAAGTCCAATCTATGATTTGGTTTTACAATTACAGTTGATATTTTCTCAGCTACAGCAACGTAAAGTCATTTTTAGCACTTTTGAGAAGCTTGGAAATCATGTTTTTAACTAGCGGACGGCATTTTTAAAATCATAGGGACACAGATTGAAGCGTGTCTTCTTTTCGTATATGAAATCGTTGGAAACATTTTGAATAGTTATAGAAGAAAAACTACTTTATTACCACGCTACAGGATGGCCAACGCGCCAGATCGACTAACTCAAGTACAAGCCACTCGACTGGCTTGTAGTTGTCCATTCGGTGACTTCACGGAACGTGTCATTACATTATTTATGGCCACATAATAAAGTTAAATATACACCGATATTTAGGAGTGTTATGGAAGTAGGTGTGTGGTAAAAGCGTTTCCTATACAATCCATTCCAATACATTATAAGGGAATGGTCAAATGTATGTAACTAGATTTTTATAGTAATTAGACTTGTATAGTAACAAATTTCTACATTTTCTCTATTTAAATGGTAAAGTATTTTAAGTGTCCGATATTATGTATGGGTTAAAAACTTCCATTACTCTATAGAAAGTTGTTTTTTTTTTTTTTTTTTTTTTTCCTTTTCTTGCAATGCACGATGAAGCATGCATAAAGGCAACTCTGAAGTTTCTGTATAGAAAATTCCAGTTACTAGAGACGGGAAAAATTAGCGGGTTCACTGACCTTTGGCTAGCCTCCAAGAATATCTGTGTATTCAAGCGGACAACAGCTGTCCATTGGCTGCTCGCTGACACAGTCATGACACTTGACTGCGCCTACATTTAGTTGCTTCTATATTATTGGCTCAGACTCTTCCAGAAGGTGTCTAACTAGTCTAGGCCCAATTGTGAAACTGATACGAACTTACAGCTATTTCAAGTCTACCTTGCGCACAAAAAAAAAATGCAAATTTTTCAGGTCTCTATCAATTACAACTAGTTTGAAAGTGTGTCTTGTGAATATTTTTGCAAGCTTGGTTGAATACCTTTGTAAACATTTAAATTAACGCAGTGATTTCTATATAACGGCCTGTACAATCAACGAGCCTGGAGGACGCCTTCAATCACTGAGGGTGGCAATTGCAACCTCTAGCATCCCTCTGTGCACGGCTATGTTAGCTGCTGCAGAATTGCCGGTTCTCCATCAAGAACCTGTAAGTTCTGCTTGCCTCCAGACGTGATAGTTTCCTTTGTTCTAGTTATCGCGGGCGCGCAGCTGTTATGTGGGGTTTGTTCAAAGACGCGTGTTCCGTCAACAGAGCTGGCAATGAGCTCCCGTCTTCTTAGCAACTAGTCTGTAGTCGAGCCGAACACTGCGCCTGCTATAAGTGTGTGGGTGTGTCGGGCGAGGAAGTGACGACCTTTCATACAACTTAGTGGCGTGGAATGTCGCGATACGGGCTTGCTGCCTCCCTGCTCGAGCAAGGACAAGCGATCCTGCTGTCAGTGGCTGCGTCAATCCCCTTGCATTAATCTCGTAAAAACGCTCGTGCAGAGGAGCTGTTTAGCCCGCTGGAGGTTCAGAAGCGATGGAACTAAAAGTGCAACCTTGACGCGCGCATCAAACGCCGTATCGCCACTACGCCCATATGAACTAACATGCAATTCTTCCGCCAAATAATTTTTACTGTCAAACTTAGAATCACGTGTTTGTGGCGAAAATAGTTTTGCATCAATTGGTTTCAATGCCTTATGTGCACATCTGCATCTCAGCTTCATGGTAAGTGATTGCATGTTTAAACTTTCACTTGTCCAGTGGTTCTACTGGGAAATCACATACCGTACTTATGGCGTCACAATAATCTTATTCTGATTGGTGTAGTCAACTAAGGGATAGTCCGAACGAAAACACACTGTTACTAATAACAATGAAGCAGAACTGCCGATTTGTTCGAAAAGCATTGAAACTAAATGGGCGGAAAAACATTTCCGCATCAAACTAGGCATATAGTGATCATATAACTTTTATTGGCGGGAAGTCTGTAACAAAGTTACATGTAATTAATACATCTTAATTTCACATACCCGATTAGTAGCAGTCTGAAAATGCCGTTTTTGCTTTGTTGAATGGCTTAGAAACTGCTTTTCTAATACGCATGGTGTCTTAGGATTCTGTAGTCTCTTGAAGTGTATGAGCTTTTCGTATATTAGCAAAAATGGTGCATGTGGAATCGTGGCGTAAAATCGTGTTTCCCAACTTAGTGCCCTTAAGTTTTTCAAGTAGTAGTGTACATAACGGAGACGTAAAACTTTCGGATCCAAATGTATAAAAAACTGTACTATTTTCATTGTTTATATTTTGTCATATCTTATAGTAATGGTTGAAAACGCCAGACATCAATAAATAATTTATAAGGAAAATCGTTACAGGGTCGGCAAAGATTTTAGTTTCAAATTTGTTTGTACAGTTATATTACGAAAGTCACCGAAACATTAAACCTTCATTGGAACGTAGGAAATGTTACGTGCCAAAGAAATTGCTTCATGATTTTTACTGTATTTGTGAAATGCTTGAGCTTTAACAGAATTTTATAGTTAAATTATATTCCTTACTAAAATAGTGTGTGAAAAGCACGGAAAATATTTTTCATTTAATTTTGTGATTTTATCACATTTACATCATCGCAAAGTTACAAACTTGAGAAAAACACTTCAAACTAAGGAATACAATTTGGTACCTGAATAGCTTTAAGGGCGTTCTAGTGTTCCGAAAATACTTTCTATGTAGGCTTATTCAGGGTAAATTCTATTTTGGAATAAAAAAATCAATGTAATCACGAGAACTTAAATATTTTGAAATAAAAATTTCAAACTACGCTATGTTATCATGCTGATATGCATCTTACAATTAATGTTAAACGACATCAGCACACAATAAAGTAGTATCGTGGAAGTCCGTCAAGGAATTTGCAAGTACCGTAGATATATTTTAAGTTTTATGATAAGATCCACAGTAAAAGCAGCCAAGATGAAAGAGATTCGAGAGATACTTAATCACGACACTGCCACTGTGACCTATTTGTTTATTTAAATCTGTATCCCAGAACGTTTGATGTTGACAATATTCATATTATGTATGAAAATAATACAATAATTACTTTCTAATCTGTTTAATTACTAAGCACATTTTCTTAGTAAGAAATCGTAAAACAATGACAAACCTTTAAAACTCAGAAAAAAAATTGCATAGGTCGCCATGTACAGGGCAGATCGTGAAAAAAAAAACCTCCAATTGCACAACTCTTTCAAAGGATAAAATCGAATGTTTTGCTTGTCATCTTAATATCGAACTCGTTCTAGTATGATCGTCAGATGGCACTGATTGGCACTATGTGGCACCATGTTGCTGGTAACTGTCGCCATACCGTCTTATGAGACTCGACTTCACCACATGTAGACAGACCGATGGTAGTTTTGATACTACATTTGTATATCCATATGTATTCCGTGAACATTACCGTTAACTGAAACCTTGTCCTAATTGAAAAATATATTCTTGATTAAATTTTACGTTACTAGGCACAGGACATTTACGAAACTTTGTGAAATAATGTAATACACTTGACGTGTGTTTCTGAGCGTGTGTGTTTGTGTGAGGCCGCACGCAGGGGGGAAGGAAACAAACCCGAGCTCCCCCCCCCCTTCCACCTCGGGCTGAAATGTTGGAACTTACACTAGATAAAATAGTGAAATGGGGTCCAAACACACGTTACCTTACGGAAACTTTAAATAACATCGTTTTGCCTCGAGATCCAAATTTTCCTAGAGGAGGGCCCTGGACCACTCGCTTTATTTGGGGGGGGGGGGGAGAAATCGGTATTACTTTCTTTATAACATTCTCAAATTCGTGACCACCTTAACATTTTATATTGGTGTATTAGAATGTCATGGTTACTGTACTTCAGTGTCACGTATAACGTAACCTAGTGATAAAGTCTATAATAAAAATTTCAATGATATGAAATTAACAGAAAAAAAAATTGTTTGTGTGTGTGTGTGCGTGTCGCTACTTGTGAAAATTTGTGGCACTCGATGGTACCTTGATTTACAAATTACAAAAAGGTAAAGATAATGTTTCCGATTACACTGGGGTTAGTATTGTATAGGAGGCTGCAGCAAACATTCACAATATTGCCACCTGAGCGCGAATTTATAAATCACTCAACATAAACTTGTAAGAGGAAATTGGTCCGTAGCCATTACTGGGTGGTTACAATCCTCACCGGAGGCCCATTGTGACCTCCAGCATTGGCAATTGCAATTAAAACGTACACCGATTTAAAAAAAAATAATTGTCAGCTTTGTGCTATAGCGAAGCAATTTTCAAAATACAAGGCGAGGGGGGCCGGGTGGACTGGTGTCTGTACGGGGGTCGGGAAATGCTCCTCTAATGAACAGCAGACTCGCAGCAACCGGGGTGACAAGTTTCGCTGATTGGCTCGTCGTCGGGTGCAGTCTGCGAATATTTACCCCTCCTCTTACACATCCCCTTCTCCTCCCGTGCACCCCACACGAGAGAGAGTGAGTGCTCGTCAAACACGGCTGCCGGACCCATTTCCCTCGCGTCCCGGCCCGGGATTAACGACCACTCGCCTGGCTGTTAGAGGGGAAAGGGACGGACTGTGGATGGGGAAGGAAATTAATTTGACGTCCTGTTAGAGGCGACGTGCAGAACACCCTGCGTTGCGCAAGTTCCTACGACCAGCGCCGGCCGGAACTCGGCGCGTGATTAAACGCGACTTTGACGGAGCAGTTCGGCTGCCCGTGTTTCACAAGTCCTTTGCCTAGGGCAAACACATCAGTGTTGCATCCTGACCGCGGCTGTGGAGCTTTAATGACGACAGATATTGCCTCGCTTCAAAGTTCTGCCACACAAGATGTAGATACACATAAGTTTAAATTGTTTTGCGATACCTTTGAACCGAGTGCAATTGGTAGGTACGTGCACATTTCGCAGTTTTTACTGGGAGACATGCTAGAATTCATTGGCCTTTACTAATCCAACACACTCCGTGACGCTATTGGCCTCAGGTCTTCGTATCTTTGTGTGCCTGCATTACAGCACAAACTATTTAGGAATACAGAAGGGAAATAGCCGGCATGATGGCGAAGTCAGTCACACACGCCAGCAAAATGGCGTCGCTGACCAGCAACATGGCCTACCACCAATCAGCGAAAGGCAGCTGCCTTACTAACCGACAGCCAAGTCAATAAGAAACCTGCCGTAACATGCAGGAGCCAAACAGACACGAGGCTGGTATCAACTGCGGTGTAGTTCGTCCGTATCAAATGAGCCGCCACGTCATTTCACGTCTGTATTAATATTTAGTCTGTGATTACAGGATAGGGGGCATTTTACTGTTGACCTCTATATCAGTGGCTCAAAAGTCCTTCAGGCGCGCCATACAACCTGTCGGCCAACAACAAAAGTTAAATGAGCACGCAATTACTTGGAGTTCAATCTGTTGTCAGATAATGACGCGATATTTGAATATTTCTAGTAATTGGTTGTTTATTGGCTACACAACATTATAAATATGGACTTAGTTGGCTACAACGTGCTGAGGAACTGACCCTGTTAGTAGGGCCTCATTGTATGTCCGCTGATAGTTGCTGATGATACAGATGCTGCGGCTCTAGACTGCTCCAAAATCCTTTTTGGAACTGTTTTACCCGTCTTCTATGCCTTTACTGGCTGCTACACTGTGTCGCAGTTCAGCGGAAAGGAAATAAAACTTCTTGGGAAACTTGGAAAGACTTCCCCGAGCCACCGTGACGGTTTTTGGCCAATGCACGAGGCGAACTTTTTTAATGTAAGATGGAACAAATCAGCTAACAAAAAAAGAAAACTAATGCCTGCAGGAAAAGTCTATTCACCAAGTAAGCGAGGCAGTTAGAAGCGATTCCTCCAATAGTGGAAGCCCTTTATTCATACGCCAAGCTGGCCACCTATCACAAAGGAGGATGTGTGTGGAGCAGTGAAGCAAACCCATGCCTTGAGATGAGAATCAGTGTTTTCGCCTTTTTAATAGTCTTTATATCGATACATTTTTAAGTTTTGCATTATATGAAATCTTATCTTCGTTATTTTCTGCCAGAGGTACCAAATCCTACTGAATATGGCTGGAGGAAAGATGGTGATGGTTGGCGACTAGTATGGATATCACTGCCACCAACTCCGGTTTAACTGTCTGCACTGAAGCACTGAGGATGCAAGTCAGGCTGTTTGCTGCACTACAGATGTAGAAAAGACCAGGAATAGTACACTGCTCTCTGATTTTTGTGATAGTGAATGCAGTGACAGTTCAAATAACTTCATTTGCCGTTAATGGATGACTAGAAAAGAGGCGGAGCTTCATTCAGGTGTGGGATACAATTCCTATCTCCATGGATACCGCAGTCGAACATAACCTCATTTAGCTATTTGGCGTCACATGTACCGGATGAGTTGTACGTCAAGAAAATTGATTATTTGTTTGGAATTTGCCGTTTTTTTTTTTTCAGGTAAACATTAATCTTATGTATTTGCGTATCTTAACCGTGAAATTGAAACTAATATTTTTTACCATTGCGTGCAAATCTATTAATGCCAACATATTTGCTTTCTGCAATTACCAACTAACAAATCAGCATGTTTGTAAACAAGCTTTGTTTCCCACAGTACTTTTCCGCTGCGGTGACGTCAGGGGGCGTGTACTTTAAGTCGTCCATTGGAGTGAAGTTGACCAATGGAGTAAAGTTGTCTGAAATATTAATAATAAAAATATTTAATAGCATGTTTAATGCTTATTGTCTCTCAAAGCAAAATAATATACCTACTGATAAGTTCTTTGATTTTCTTGTAAATGATGAAAATAATTACTTTCTAGCAGTATTACAAAATTGTTTAATTTTTTGTTTAACTTACCCTCAGTGGTCACCTTCACCACAATTGGCAGTAAATAATTTATTGTTTGTAAACGTTTAAAGGACGTGGGCTAAGACACAAGCTCCATAGTATCTATTTCCATCGGTTGATTTGCTAACCTTTTTTGTGAGTACTAGGTAACTGCCGAAATCACAATAATTTACTAGGGATTATTTTAAAGGGAACCGTGGTAGGGGTTATAGATTTAGGGGCACATATATTTTATGTCACGATTTTCAATTATCTTTGATACATTTTGTTAAAATGAAAAAAAGGTTGGTCGGCATTTTTATCCAAATTTGCCTAAAATTACTAACGTTACATTTTATCTTAAATTAGTCAATCAACTGTAATTATACACCATCCCTTATAATCCGAAACGGTTAGGCCTGTGTGAAAAATGGCAAGGGAGAATTTTGTGAAAATTTTGATTATCTTTAAATTTTACACTTCTATTTTTGTTGTAGAAGTAATATTGTCAAAGAAAACCGCCAAAAAATAATTTTCCCCACAGTTAGGCGGGGCATGCCGTCCCACCAGAAGGGGCACTAAGAAGCATGGTTGTTAAAATTATTCAGAGTGGTCCTGTTACCAACTGCACGAAATGGCTTGCTTTTATCAGTAAATGAAAGGTAAATTCCCTTATCCCCGCAGTGCAGTATAAGAACACACAGTGGCGAAGCGTGGATATGTTCCAAGGTGTGCGATGCTAAGCTGTGACTGTACACAACTCTGAGTTGTCTGCGGAACCATTAGTATTCAAGAGGCGAGGAATTAATTCTCCAGTAAAACGACTTCAGTAATACATCGGTTGATCCATGCATTCTAGTCAATGTAACACCAAGGAAAAAATATTGTAAAATAAAACGAAATTTGTTTGAAACAACCAAATTGTATATTTGAATACGTGCAAACAAATGTATGCTTTGTCACAGTCAAATTTTTTGTTTGAAATAGTTTTGTTGTTTTATTCAAATGACGTGGTTTATGACACCATACATATATTGTTAAATAAAACATTGTTCATGTGTTTGAGCAACCATTGACGTATAAGAGGTTAAAATTATTTTGTCTGCTGTGATTATGAAAATAAAGCTATTTGCACAGCAACTTTTATAGAAATATTATTTACGTGTAAATATAAAAAAACGGAAGGAATACGGACTTAAACCCACAACACATTGCTTTCAGACCACGCACGTTACCCCCTACACAATCACGACTTAAAGGATTTGGATGAGTTTCTACATACACACACACCTGTGACATGTAATTTCTGATAAACTCGCAATTCTGATAACCTGGCTGACTCTCGCTATTTTATTCTCCGTGTCCTTTACAAAATTGTACACATAATATGCGGCAAAATATGGATAGTATTAAATGGAAACTAGAATTATAGTCACGTGTAATCGGCAAAATGTTTTTAGCTGTTATAGTTATCTTCAGTAATTTAACTTACCACAATTATATTAAAGATCACAAAATTAATACTTTACCAATTTATTACATACCTGTACTTAAAAAAGGTGAGACAAGTTTCTAAACCACCGCGAGTGTACAGTTGCGAACATGTACGTGCATATAAAATAAACGCTATTACAAGAACAACTTGAGCGGACACGTAATAATGCCGCGGTTATACTTATCGAATCTGAATAGTAAATCATGGATGACTCAAATAAATACGATACCTTAAGCAAAAAAATAAATTAGTATAAGTAAACTATCGTTAGTACTTTTAACACGAACAAATATTTTGTGTCAAATCAAATGCACGTATTGTTAAGCATAACATCTAATGAAAAATTTAGTATAACCAACCAAACATAAGTTTGTTTTAAATAAGTTAGATCAACAAAACTGTATTGTCGAAGCAAATAAATTGCAGTAGTAACTTCAACGTTATGAATGTTAAATTAACAGTAATTTTTTGCAAGAAAATTAATATCAACAAAATGAATTAGTTTGTCGGAACAATCCATTTTTCTCCTTGCACGTGCTGATGTTGTGTAGCCGGGTCTAATACGGCTTCCCCCGGAACACAACCACGTTTCAACACTGCCTGGTGCGATGTGTCGTACAACGTTGTCAAGACAAACCTGGCTTTCTCCTGAATCTGACTGCGTTAGTATCAATTAAAAAAACTGACAGGAATTTGACGATTACATATTAGTGACACATGATTCACTAATGTTTATCTCTCACAATACATACTGTAATTTTTCTTTCGATACCTAATTACTTTATAATTATTAATGTAAAATTTGGGATTTTAAACAGACATTTCACCTATTCAAGATTTTCACTCAACTGTTCTCCAGATAGCACAGTTTGTCGCTTGTCACTTCCTCCCTCCCTATCCCACACAATAATTTCTTTCCTATATTCAGAATTAATATTTTTCTGCGGTCTGCGCTCCCTAAAGAGATAAAATTGCTTAAGGGTTTAACGTAAACTATTTACCGATTCAGCCATGGGAAAGATCCTTACTGGATGCTAGGGAATAGTTACAGACTGTGTTCTAATTTTTCAAAGTATTTGCTAGTGTCTTGTTTAGCTAGGATTTATTCTGTTATTTTTAATTCCGGCAGAAGGTCATCTTTGCCAAGGATATTGGTTCGTTTCTGAGTCGTAGACTCACTCAGCGATTAATGCAAAACATTTGCAATGGAAATCCTTTTGGAATCGAGTCCTGTCAGATTTAAATTTTACCGCTCCTCCGCTTCGCTTGGAGAGTTGAATTGAATAAACAATACGTCCTCTTTTATTTATAAGCCGTTTACTGAGTGATTGTAATCTGACTGACGTAGAAATGTTTCTTGAGATGAGACTCGCCGATCAAATAGACACTACTGTATATAATATAAAGCCTTAAGTTAAGCGCTAAGAATAAAAATGACACGGTGACCTGTGCATTCATCTACGTAAACGGTGTACGTAATCCTATCTCCCGTAAGGGAGGTGTCGCTTGGACGTTGCTTTCAGGTCAAGGGAAGGTCCTAGTCGTTAAACTAAAAAAATAATAAATCACAATCTGTATTTTGACAGTGATGACACTCTCTCACTACAGTTATAATTTAATAACACGTTCACGAAACTGCTCAATGTCAAAGTGCTGAATCAAGAAAAAAAAGGGGACATGTTCACGTTCCTTTTTTTGTCACCTTCCACCTTTTGGAGACCCACACAACTTTTGACAGTACAGTGATAAACTGAAAACTCCGTACACGAACGAAGTGTCGGGAATTTCGGACAACACGGACATACGAACCTTTTTTTCTTATTTTCGACCTCGGATATCCAGAAAAGATGCCATGGTCATAAATAATTCTTCGCGCCTTTCCTGAATAAAATATTGAAAGGGAAGTCTTAGGCAGGGGCGAAATAACTCTAAGAGGACTGTGAAAAAGTGTCAGAAGAGCGTAGAACACTTTTATAAGGACACTGAGTTTTTAAAAAGTGAATTGTGCTTACATATTAAATTTAGCTGTTTTCATCTCAAGACGAGTACTAATTCAGGGATTGTTAGACTGATTGAATGACCTGTTGCTGCAGGAAAATTAACAGACACCATGCCGTAAGGATAGCGCAAGTTCGGCTGCAGAAATTTGTTATTTTATATTTGTGACAGATATTGCCAATCTTTTAGACGTGACCTCTGAACATTATTTCTTTTTTTGTGTGTTTACTGATTTATTTTTAGTTTTATTGGGCTATACAGTTTGCTGACCGAGAAGTCATTAGAGACGGTCCCACGTAACTGTAAACAAGGACAAGAACTGAGGAAGGAGGTCGAGCATGGCCTTATCAAGAAACCATTCCCGCATTCACATGGAGCGATTTCAGGAAACCATGGAAAATCTAAATCAGGATGGGTGAATTCGCGAATCAAATCCGGGTCCTTCCGAATGCTCGTCGAAAATTTTACCACTTTTGTGATTCACCTATATTAATATATAATAACGAACTACTTATACAAATAAGATTGTTTAAACCGAAAAAAAGATGCTGCTACGTACAGTTACTTAATGTAAATTGTTCCTCAGTCGTGTAAATGGTTTTTAATTTAAAAACTGCCATGCCTCAAAATGTACTAACCATCGACATATACATGACAGCACTAAACATTGCTACAGATTTTTTACCAATAAAAATACGTGGTGACCGCTTAATGTCCTTACTGTAATTTAAATTGGTTAGAAAGAAGACTAGTAGGCGCATAGTGGCGACGGGACATTTATTGCGCGTATCAGTATCGTCCTTAGTGATAGTTCAGTCTGTGCTGTGTAATCCCAGGTAGGCGGCGCCCATGTGGAGGGGGTACCAAGAAATTATTGTACGTCCCGGTGGATCTGTCCGTCCGTAGGACTTGAGTTTGTTACTCGTCAGAGCGTTAGTGTGTATCAGTTTAGCTTTACAACTTTACTGTACATTTTTTTTTTACTTTTACAAAGAAAATCTTTGGAAACCTAGTTGACAAAGAAATTCCTTGTAAAACTGCAATGGTTGTCCTTGTAATAAAATACAAGGCATATATTTGAAAATTACAAGGAATGGCCTTGTAGTTGTACATTAAATAAGGGAAAAAAATAATTAAAATGCTTATTGTACTTCATAAATAATACAAAACTTATTTTTGAAATAATTTTTTTAGTAATGGACGTTTAAATGAAATTATTTTTTAAAATTAAAAAAATAGAGGTACTAAGCTTTGAACAACTCTACCCGCGCATAAAATCTA
The DNA here is from genome assembly GCA_003012365.1 of Medauroidea extradentata. Classification (NCBI taxonomy): domain Eukaryota; kingdom Metazoa; phylum Arthropoda; class Insecta; order Phasmatodea; family Phasmatidae; genus Medauroidea; species Medauroidea extradentata. The sequence continues at coordinate 37,628 of PNEQ01105564.1, read as the reverse complement.
CGCATCTTAGTCCTAGACCACTGTGACTTCTGTACTGTTTAGTGTTTATTTATTTGTAAACGTGCCATGTACAGTTCTGTAATAACTCTTTATTTTAAAGCACGCAATTAATGTAATCATTAACTTTATTCCAGAAAAATGCTTTCCGGAGGTTGTAATCTTTCCATAAGTAATTTCCGGCGAACCTATGTTTTTGGTAGACTACACCGCCGCCGCCTTGCGCTGACTGGCGGTAGGCGTTTCCGCCATCTTGCTGGCCAGGGAAGCCATTTTGCTGGCGTGTATGACTGAGTTCGTCGACCTACCGACTGTTTCACTTCTGTACTCCTAAATATTCTGTGTCTGTGATTAGCAGGCAGAACCTCAAGACGCCGAGAGTCAAAAACATCCAATCATTGACCACAAAACAGAGCTACAACGGTGCACACAAGGCGCTTAAATAAGTTGGTCCAAAAATACTTTAGCGAAAATCACCGTTACCTACCGATTGGCAACTGCGTGCAATGAAATATTCTGCACTGCCAGGGACGAATAATTTGAGCAAATTAATTTCTGGACAAAGTAGATTTCAAACTCATATGCATTTCAGTTTATATTGAAATTGAAGAACGGGATGGTTAATTTGTGGTAATTTTTTTTTACTTCCGATTTGTTTCAAAACCTATGCACATTTGCACTTCTGCTGCGGGATAAGTTTGAATCTCTTTACGGTAACTCTCAGAGTTTGGGGTTCTACCAGCAAATTACAGACGTGTGTTGTGGCAGTAAACTTGTTCTGATTGGCCTAGTCAAATGTGTGACTACTCTGCACCAATACATTCTGCCAGTAACCATGAAGCAGAGTTGAAGATGTGCATGTAAGGCATTGAAACAAAGTGGTGCAGAATTCTTTTCACAAAAATTCTCTGGCTCTACTGAGGCTTCATTCTAGTAAAAATAATCCTGATAAAGAAATGTCTAGAGAAAAAAATAGTAAAGACGAAGAATGTATTTACATACAGTCGCGTAATTGTTATGCATTTTACGAGCCATGTATCAATTAGGAGCTGTCGATCATTAGCGTTCAGTATTAGCAGTGGACGCTTATGTGCGATCATCAGTGTGAGAAGCGCCGGGTTCAATTATCGACACTGTCATGAATTATTTTATGTGCTTGGCACAAACATCTGTACACGTACAAACAAATATTTAGTTGTACTGACCAAATAACACACTTAGAGCAACAAAATAAAAAAACCATGAAATAAATTTTGTTACAGTAATAAATATACTATACAAACTACGTGGTTGCGTCAAGCAATTTTTGATTAACTCAACTAGACATTTTTGTCAGTGTGGTGTTGTGAATCTTATTCTTATTGCCACAGTTAAATGAGAGACATATCTGCACGAAGATACGCTACCAATTTGAAACAAGGCTGCAGATTTGCGCGTAAGGCATTGAAATACGTTGTTGTAAAAATCTTTTCACCAAAATCTGATGTCTCTACCCAGAGAATTTTCGAGAATAAATTTTTACGCAAGATAGAATTCATCACGTGACACTTAATTTTATTTTGCTATTGGACGGTGTTACGCATAAACCGACTATGTGTCAATTTTTAGTTATCAGCAAAACACGATTTGAATTTTCCAGATTTTAAACAGTCTTCCAAATAAGTATTTTAGTCCTATAAAGTGAATATCTGCAACTAGAGGATATTTGTTTTTTAGTTGTTTTAGAAAGACTGTTTCAACACTGAAGAATATTTTATACATAACTAACAATTGGCGCGTATAGCGTATGCATAACACCTTAACGATTCTATCACGGTTGATCACATTGAAATTTTCAGGGATAGTAAGTAACAAACAAGCAGTTAATCAAGAAACGAATCACGTGCTTCATTGTCTGGAACGAAACTGATTACTCACTGGGGCAGCAGCCGACGTACAGAATGATGAGGCTATATATTCAAGATTGTGGATTATACAGGAAGTTCATGATAAAGTAAGCACTTTTGGAATCCTAGTTACTATTTAATTGTCTGATTATTTATACTTCTATTCCAATTTTCCAATATAAACAAATATACCTAGTTAACTATTAAAGTGAATATATTATACAAAGTCAAAAAGTTAACATCTACGGTCACAATAAATGATATTTGTATTGTTACAAACAATATGGCGCGGCGTGAAGTGTTCTAGGGCAAGCTATGTTTGGCAATGACTATACACAATTCTCAGTTGCCTGTAGAACCATTCAGCGTGTAAATAGCGAGGAACATATTCTCCAGTAATACACCTACGTGCTCAAAGTATATATTCGGATCTTCTACTGCTTGCCTAGGAACACGACCACGACTCGCCACTGATTCAAAAGGACTCACTTTATCGCGAACTTACAGTACTTTGAACCCACGACTGGCCCTACCTAATTACCAAGTCTCTTTCTAAAGTGTTCGGCAACGTCAACTATTTGCGAATGGCCCTCCGCCATATTGCTGGCCGGCTAGTGCCACCATATTGTTCGCTCGAGATGCTCGAGTTCACCTCTTATGCGGCAGTTTCGCATCTGTAAGGGCACTGTGTCTGCAGGCGACGGGGGAAGGCCCACCTCTGCCGCCATTGTGCTCGTGTCCTGCGGCAGATAGTCTCCGGGATGGTCGGGCATCTCTTGAATGGCCAGCGAGAAGAAAGGCGCCGTCCAGGAAACCAATTTGCACCTGCGACGACCAGCTCTTCATCCTCCACGTTCCTGTACCTTCGCTGCAGGAAAAATATGGTCGGCATTTATGTGCCTGTTATAATCTGTTCTATTCAACGTCGCGTGTCGTGGCGACATATGCTCTCCCTTACAGCTATTTGGGAACTGCCTTTAATTTCACTTTATGTTTTTTTTTTTTTTTTTTTTGCGAGAGTGCTTTAGATAGTCTGGCCTTTTTACCCGTGTGTACAGACGCAGACATTTACAGACGAAAATATGTAGTACCGTATTAAACCTTCCCACAAGTTGTACGATAAATAAGATAATGGAAAAATTATATATAAGGCACCAATACAAAAGTAATAGGAATAAAAATGACGGTGTGTTTTGGTCTGTGAATATATGCGCACACGCACGATCCAATTATTTTTGTTTCATAATTTTGGAAAATTAATTTTTTTGCATAACTTTTATATTTCCTCTATTCTTCCACCAAAGACATTGTGCCTACCAAGAATGTGATTTATAAGTAACTTTTCATTTGCGAAAAGTCGAGATTTTAGTTTGCTGCAATGTCTTACTAAGTTTTCTTCCAAAGAAATTTCTTATAACTTTACAAACAAATAACTTTACGAATACAATCGCTGTACTTTCACAAAGCTTTGTAACATTTTACAAAAAAAAAAAAAAAACATTACAGCGTAATGTAGCGTACAACTGATTTTACCGTATAAAATAACAGACAGTCCACAACGGCATGACATAATAAGAATAAAGACAATGATAGTAAGGTAATGTTACAACTGTAAAAACAGAATATGACAGCCGGTTTCTATATCAAACTTTAGTGTAGTTGAGAGTTAAATCTGAAGTTCTGAAAATTATAAGATCAGAATGCAGCAAGAACGCTGTCTCTAGGAACATGAATTTCGTAGTAGAACGTCTTGTATGATATTTGTTCTTCGTACGTCGTTTCCATTTACCTGGAAGTTGTTGAAGGCACCAAGGGGGGGGGGAGGGGGACAAGTATTAAGCGAGGATGAGTCTTCGATGGTCCGCCATTGCCTTCGGCAGAAATGGGCGTAAAACAAACACTAACACAAACCATTGAATACACAAACACGAACACCCAATACTGAGACCGAGGAAGTCGCATTAAATTTACCCTCCATGGTCAGGAATCGTACCCGGGACTCTTAGCCCGCCGACTAGAATATCTAACCACTGAGCTTAGCGGTCGGACATTTTACAGTAAAATTGTACGTTCTTTTCTTTTAAACTTTGAATGTTCGATGGTAATCTGTTATACGATCTTACTGATGTAATTCGTTCGTTGGTTTTGCAAACGGGTAGTAAAGCCTTGAAGGCTGCTTCGAAGCAGATTCAGTCATCCTTTATTTAAGCATTTGTAGCTGGCACAGAGTCGTGGAGGGCGTTTTAAACAAACCGCTGTCCAAACAACAGAAGTTCGACCATCATCAATACAAAGGCGAACTTCGTAGACTGCTATTTATGGATTATTTCTCCCGTCACTGTCTAACGTGAGGATGGCATAACGTCGTTACATTGAATTGGCATACATTTACATTTTTAAAACCAGTACTTAACAGTCGATATTGCTTATTACAGTGCGTAGGTTTGCTTATATATTTACCAGTCTGACCATCATATTGCTTTCCCTTAAGTGACGAAAGAGAACAATTGTAAGAGACAGGAAAAATTCGCGGATTCGCTGGCATGTAGCCTAACCTTGAAGAATACCTGCACTCTAAAAATAGTTAGTAAATTTGCCACACGTGCGTATAGGCGCGCCAAGAAAGTTGGTATGGTAGAATTGTTTCCCAAACATTCCATGGTTGCACTCCCAAACTTGTTTATAAAACAGTAAAATACATACTGAAGTTACCACACTTGTATTGTATCAACTGTAAAAATTTGTATATTTACAAGCCGGAAGAATGGTAACTGTCCCATACTGCGTTTAGGTTAATTACTTCCTAAACATTTTTAGAAGTTTTTTTACAGTGTGTGTGCTCAAGCAGACAACAGCTGCTCATTGGCCTATTACTGACGCGATTCAAACACATGATTGGACCCGCATTGTTGCTTCCATACCATTGGCTCAGCACCCTCCAAGATGTGTCAAAGACGTCTAGAGCCAACTGCATAGCTACAATAATTTATAGTTGTTTGAGTCCTAGCTTGTGTCCAAAAGAAAACGAGAATTTTTCAGATCCCTGACAATGTATGATTACGATATGTTTACAAAAGTGACATCTTATAAGAACCATTATTTAGCCATACAGCATTACAACACTGAGTTATTTGTAATATGAAAACCACTCTATGACAAAAAGTAATAACTAGGGACCCCTGATTTCCGCGAAAAGGAATCTGCACCAACATGTTTCCATCGCATTTGACAATACCGACTAGAGTAAGGTTACTGCGGCACCACACGTCTGATATTTCAGTAAAACGTTACTTTAAAAAATCCAATCGCTGACCATGTAGCAGAACTGCTGAGATGAGGCACTGAAGCAAACTGGTGCAGAAATATTTTCGTAAAAAATAGGTGTCCCTAGTAATTAGGAAATATGAATGAATGATGAACAAGCGATCCACAGTGTTTCAACCTTCTATACCAAGCTCTGTAAGTGTTGCACGTTAAGTCCGACGTTTTATAAATATACAGCCTGACAAACAGCCCAGAAAAGTAGACATTTAGTATCTTGCAATTATTTAAAGTAAATAGACTATCTTTTGTTGTTGTATTTTAAATGTTTGTACAGTACTAAGTGTAATATTTTCAGTGTAATTTTTGCAACAGTTGCTTTTCTAAAAGGTTGGATTTACCAAGCGGTACCTACAGCATGAATGTTGACATAGTCTCGGTTGCTACACGACGGGTCGTGCCTCTCCACTGTATTTTTGCTCGCGCCAGATAGTAAGGCGGCAAGGCAACCTGTATAACTGCCGGCACTAGGTTTGCTCAATGAAAAGCAAGCACACCTCAGGCCACGGATTTGCCAGCAGTGGGCAATAAAGCCTGCCAGCTATTGGTCGCGGCGTTTCATCTCCAGCAGCCCTGCCAGACCAGGCCTGGACCGTTATTGGGACCCAAAGCGGCGAGTCATATCCGGCAGTGATGAAGGCCGACTGCGGTTAATTTTGGAGGAGTTATCCTCACTCCTCGCCTGAGGCTGGGGAGTTTCCCCCTTCTGCATCCCTCGCCGGGCACTCAGACACTCGCGGCTGAGAATAGTCGACAAGGTTGCCTGAGCAGTCGCCTCTCGCCCTCCCTCCGAGGAGCATCTCACGTGGAGAGGCGATCATCTCGGAGAGACCTGAGAAGCTTCGTAGAACTATTTCTTAGCTCCTTCTTGAATGGTGTGAAGAGCAAAGTAGGAGTTGTAAGAGAATCCCCTTATTCTCTCTGACGCATAAGGTCCCTATATTGAATAACTACAGTTAAGATTTTGTCACGAATAAAAAATTCCACCGTTTGTTTCAGTGCCCTACTTGAACATCGGCATCTTGGCTTCATTGTTCCTGACGTGCAGTTCTATATCTCTGCTTCATGGTAATTGGCAGAATGCCTTTGTGAAGGGACGTCTCTCATTTAACGGTACCAATCACAATAAGGTCTGTGCTTTTCTGGTAGAAAACCAAGACGCGCGAGAGTTAAAACATAAAATCACTGACAATGAAGCAGAACTGCAGTTGTGCACGCAAAGTTATGAAACAAACTGGGGAGAAATTCTTCTCGCGAAAAGTTCGTAGCTGTAATCATTGTTATTGGGAGCTTGTCTTTGTTCAGAAACGTCTCTTATTTGACTGCACCAACCAGAATAAGGCTATTATGGCACCATACGTCTGTGATTTACCAGTAGAACCCCAAGACAGGTGAGAGTTAAAATACCCACGTAGCAGAGCTGAAGATGTGCACATAAGGCATTACAACCAAATTATGCAAAAAAATTTTGCCACAGAATTGTGGCTCTATGAATAACTATTTATAGGCAATTCGTGATAAAGTGAGCACTCAAAAAAAGCCCTGCTTAAGTTCTATTTTCAGCCAATTTATATCTTTCCGCGCGTAACGGCTAACAACGGGAAATGTCTAACCTCTCTGGACACGTCACTTGATGTTTGTGCGTGTAAGATAAATTGTACAGCCGGTACGAATCTATATATTTTGGTAAAAAATTATTTATAAATTATATCGAATTCGATTATGTAAATTTTGGTTGACTTTGTTTCAGTATTGTTGTATTTAAATAGGAAAATGCGTGGAACTATATTTCGTAACTTCGCTGCCAACCACACAAGCAGTAAGGCAACTATAGTGCTCACTTTATCCCGAATGACCTATAGACATGCTATATGCGTTATTTTATATAGTTTCTTAAAACAATATTTATGAAGAAACGTTTCAATAACGGTGTTTTACTTAGCAACCGCTACCTTATAACCACTAACAAATCACCTGTATGTTCAAAAACTATTATTCAGAGGGGATTAGAGTGAATTTAGGTCTTTATAAACACCGTTCCCTTAAAAAAAGCATGGTTACACTTATTCAGTACATACAGTGCGTGTATTATTGAGGACATTTGGAAGCTTGCCTAGAAGAAATTCATCTCTTCATCCCTTTAAGACGAAAGCAACACAATCTTGGACGGTATATGTATTCATGTGTCAATCCTGCGACATAAGTGAAATTGTAGGAAACATATACAAATCTTAATTCAGCATGTCTAGGACAAAACTAAATCAACTTAAGAGGCTGAATATTTAAAAACTTTCAATGTGAAGTTAGGTTATCGGAATTCTTATAATAACCTGTAAAAGTTACGCATGTTATCTGCACTGCATAAAAGTATTACCAAGATGAACTAAGATATAATCTGAAAGTTCTATGCTCACGATCACTAGCTAGTCAAAAAGTGAGTCCCACATGCATGATAAATACACCAGTTTATTAGACACTACCTATGTAAAATTGCAGAATTTTCGCCGAACAGTTACGCAGGTAGAATGTTTTAAAAGGACCAATCTGCTGATTGTGAACATATTCGCACTGCGAGAGATACCGATTGACCGACTGCCTGCGGCTGTTTTTTTTTTTTTTTTTTTTTTTTAGATCGATATTAGGGAATTATAGGTTCCTGGAACCAAATTAAAAAAAAAGTTTTCTTTACCAATTCAGTTTTAGTATCTGTTTATATTACCAAAAAATCACTGTACGAATTATATGCATTTATAAAATCGGGGTTACTCTGCCGTCTGGGACCAGGGACATAACCTGGATCGCCGTAAGAAAAAAGCTGCACATACAGTAAGGCGATGGAAATTTGTAGGCTCGCCTATAGTAAAACTTGTTCAGGACTACTTCACTGTGTGACGTGTTGCCTAGTGGCAGGCGTGGCTCTTCAATAAGAGGTAACCGTCTCTCGCTATTATTACAACTGTCCGGTAATACTGCAGCTTGCATTCTGTTGCAAAAACACATTGTACTAATATTTTGCTAAAGCGAACCCAATTGGTCACAGCCGTTCTCGTTGCCTGTAGTGCAATGATTTGTACTATTTAACACAACACAATTACGATTTATTTCTTAACTTTATACTAAATCAGTTTATCTTAGTAGGCGAGGCACCCTGCTTGCAGTTATAGTTACTTGTTTTATTTATGAATTCCTGAAGAAGAGCAGGAAAGTGGCACAGAAACGCGGTGACTCACTTTATTCATATGTTTACATTCTCCAACTTACCAATGCTGCTATATGTAATGTTATTGGTTAAGGCGGGCGAACAATTCGGAACTAGGGGGGACTCATATACCTCGTTCCGGGACATTAAACACGCCCTAGTAAGATGTTCAATAATCGTGGTGGCATGGCGGAACTTACCCTCAACTATCGACAAGTGAACAACCTCGAAGGACGAGTTTGTTCACATTTGTACACGTGCCCGCGCCTGTAATACAATCACTTCGCTGATGCTTAGGAGCTGGATTTCAGCGCAGTGAATTTATCGTTTTTTTTTTTTTTTAATCTTGGTGCTCTGAATAAACTTATACTATTTTCTACAAATCCTTGTCATAATTTGTGCGATTCATGCTCCGTTAAAAAAATTAATATAAATATAATTTTAAAAAGCGTAAATAATGACTCGTCGCCTTTATTGAACCATTTATCACGTATGTGGATCGAAACAAGGAATTTCCAAGAGATCTTCTAGCGATCGATGTTCATCACTTTATGAAAGCCTGGCCTAGTTAAGAATGTCACTGAGCGCACTTATGATGTGGTTTTCTAACACTAATAACTAAACCGAAAATAATCATGCAGGATGCGTGGTTTCATCTGGCCGAAGTTTAAAAGGAAAATATTGCTTCAGGAATATGAATGCGGAGGAAAATTTTAAGTACATGCCATATATTATTCGAAAATATTATGCCAGTATGCCGTCGGGCAAAACTGTCTGGAAGTATTTATAATATCCACTTCATAGACGTATTTCAGTTAACGTTTTTAGTGTTTACCTCCAACGTTCTTTTTAAGTTGTACAAACACATGTTCCAGTCGTAAGATTTTTAGTTATGGTTGTGTACATAATATAAAAGCAACACGTAGTTGACAGTGAATGTATTGTCGCAGTGTTGAAATACGTCTGTGGTACAATTATGTTTGACCGTGTCGTCGGAATACTCTGAGCTGGTTGGGGCAGGCTCTAAGTCGTGATGTTCAAAGCCTCCTCGCCTCATCTTCTAGCTGCGGCCTGGGAATGGAACAAAGCGTCGCCGGCGGACTTGATTAGGACCTTCCAGACGTAATCCTGGCCGAGATGTGTCGGAGGTAAGACTGCACTAGGGTGTGAAGACAGTGGTTTAGTTCTGCCTGTCTAACGAGGAGTAGGAGGGGGGCACTGCCTATCTGCCTAACCCAGAGCCCTGGTGACAGCAAGGATAAGGGCTTATGTGGTAAATTAATTTTAAGTAGGACTCAGTACTTGTCGAACCTACCTTCTGACGGTGCACCAGCTCTGAGTCCCTGGCGTGTACGAATTTTTCATCATAAATTTTTCATCATAAACGCTACAGTTACACATTAGCAAACCCGTCCTAACCTACGACAATACTACGGCTAGTATTAGCGTTCACATTGTATCTTACCTGTCTCGTATTATTTATTTATTAACGGACGAAAAACGTATAACCGACAGGGTCTGACAGCTGACGAGCGGACATAATCTTTATGCCACCACCGGCATTTTTGCTTATCTCAGACAGGCGCTCATTGCTACAGAATTTATTAGGCAGGTTTTAGAACACCCTGAAAACTGTAAGCAAATACGTATTTTCGTTATCATAAAACACTCGAAAACACATACTCATAATTTTTTTCCCCAAATATTAATTCTTGTAGCTATATTTTCCTCATATGACGGCAGGAAGAATTTTAAAAATGCATATGTTTACTAATAATTTTTAGGTAACATTCAAGATTTAAAGCTGCGTTTCAGATTTAAAAAAAAAACGTATGAAAAGGGTACCCGAGGACAAGGGTAAATCACTCCAAACTACAGATTTACGACTGGGCACCCGTAGGTATTTGCATGTTCCAGAGGATGCCGTGAGGTGGGGCCCTACAATGACGTGTCGCCGGAATTTGGGCCAACCAGCGACATCATCTGGCACGGTTCCCACATGCGAAGATCCTGTGTCCGAGTCCGACCACGCAGGGATTCGAGCCCGGATCGCCTTGGTGAGAGGCGAGTAATCTGGCACAAACAGTCTCCTCTCCTTTCTGCCAGACGAAACCACATGTTTTTAGTTGGTTTAGCTCGTGCCACATAAAGTAACGACAAAAACTTTATACGCGGTAATCATATTTTAAAGTCGGTACATACACAAAGAAATATAAATGTTAGCTAACGGATTCAGCCAAATGAACCCACTAAATCCGAAAATAAATAATAATAAATCTTTAAATTACATTTATGCTTGCTGGACTAATTTTAAGAATACAAATTATTTTAAAAACAGTTTCCTGTCTTTTTGTCGCACCAGCAAAGCAAGAAATGCATCACTCTAACGTACATCTGATAAATAACTGTCATATAAAGTTTATTTATTTTTCTTAGGTTTTCTACATTATTTGTCAAATTTTTATAGATTTGATTTACATTTATTGATGGTGAATTATGTCTTAAGAATCTTCGCCGTATCTTTGTTCTGAAACACACAACTCGACTGCTCATATTGGATTTCATTTGTTTCTTATTACAATAACGAGTACCAGTTTTAAGTTCCTGTGAACACACATTTAAAAAAATACTCTCTGCCATTGAACTCAAGGACACAGCTCAAATTTTCATGGGGTCTTGGGAAGAGGGGGCATAAGGGGGTACGTATAACATGCTGTTCTGATTTTCATATTTAAGGAGGTACAATGGTCAACATCTCGGATAGTAAATCCTGCCGTCATAAAATAAATTAAAATTATGTATCATATTACTAAAATAAAGAAGGTATAAAATTATTGTATGTAATCAGGTAGAATGTTTAAGGTTTGCACCTGCTTCAAGGATTCAGAAGGGAGGGGGTTAAGTACCCTTTCCTCCCCCTCCATGCTGTTGTTTCGCCACTGCTTGAACTTCCCTAAATGGCAGCTATTAACATGTGATCGAATTTTATTGTTATTGTCAAAAAATAATATAAACAGTAATACCTATAACATAAAAATGCCGCATCCACACCCTCAACACCAACTACAGAAAGGTCCATTATTGCTAGATCGTCGTTCATTAATTTGTGTTAACTCCGGTAACTCAACTAATAAATATCTTAGACTTTCCCGGTAGCTTCTAATTATTAATGCATAAGTAGGTGAGTGGTAATACCACTTACCACTGAGAGGGTTGTAACGCTGCCTACAGCAGTTTATTGTCGTCTTTTATTAATTGCTGTGTTACGCGTTACGCACTTACGAGGTATCCATGACCCAAATTGCGGTAACCCCTCTCTGTTCTTATGCTCGCCTGCTGAAACGCATTTTACTTTTCTTGTAAACATAACGTGGCTTAGCCATAAAACTCAGTGGGTTATCCCCTATCTTGTACTTACAACATAACACCTTTCTTTGAGATGGATACGGAAATGTTTTTCCAAATCATTGTCCTATAATCTGCAGTTCAGAAAAAATAAAATACAGTTTAATTTGCAGATACTGATTCTAATAACTCTTTCGTTGCACATAAAATGTCCACAGACTTTGTTTACTCTTAAAAAGCATGTTAAAAATACAAATTTTGTTGTTTTAAGAATTGATTGCCAGAAATTACATAACTCACGCCGAAGAAAAGAAGCCGCAAGTGACTTAATGAAAATTTAAAATCACTCAGTGAAAGAAAAGTATTGTTGTACGTACCGTACTTCCGTTAAAATATGGACAAAAATCCAGTTTGTTTGACGGTATTATATGGATAGGTTCTGTAGAAGAAGTTGTATGTTGTGAGGAAGGAGCTAAGAGTAGCTTTCTTTACCGCACATATTGTTACTTCTACAGAACTGATTATTGTAGGAACAATTAAGATATTACTGACAAATAAACTGGATTGTTGGCATTATTTTAATATAAGTATTGTACTATCAATAAAACGTTTCTTTCAGTAATCGTGGGAGTAACATATTCTTTGTTTTCGCCAGTTTTCTTGAACTGCGATAACCTCATGAGTTTTAATATTTTGTGCACTACGCAATTGTTTGGATATTAGTTATTAAGGTGTTTATTTTTTGTAAAAATAGTGTTGAAATATAGTAATTTTGCTATGCAATGTGTACTAAAAACATGCTAAATATATTGCCCAACGAGCCTGCGTGGCCCTAGGAGCGCGTATACTTTCGTGACGTCATGTCCTTGCTCGCGTAAGCTTGTCTATTATGTGCCGTGTTTAGGAATTCTGTGTAGTCCACGCGGTGAATAGTTAGTGCAGTTTGTATGACTCCGTAGCAAGAGCGACATCTTCGCCCGGATCACCTTCATCTTGCAAACTATAGTGAGCAGCTGGTGGCCTACTCACTAGTGAAGCAGTGAGTGAGATATTTTGGTCAGCCCTTAACATCGAGTTCTTTAGCGTTGGTGGGGGTTGTGGGGTGGTGACATGATGTAAGTACGGAGCAGCGCCGGAATGAATGGGCGGGGGAAACGGGAGATCCCCGAGAAAACCCGCCGACCAGCGGCATCGTCCGGCACGAATCCCACATGCGAAAATCCGGAGACTGACCTCGCCGAGACTCGAACCCGGATCGCCTTGATGGGAGCCGAGGTCTGACCCCTCGGCCACCGCGGCCCCGCCTACTCACTAGTCACCGCATTTAGTTGTGTTGAAACAATTTTGCATTTGTAGTGGCACGTTATTATGAATTACGTAATCTCTTCGTATGCTAACATAATTTACATTAAATGAAAACTAGAAATAAATTGACTGATGTCTTCCCATTAAGGCCTCGCTCTTTAGTTTTGCAGTGGTTTCGAAGATATTTTTTTAACGCAAATTAATACATATATCAAACATTCATTCTGGCAGTTTTAACACTTATATATCACTGTTTTGCATCTAAATTTTTCTGTTGCAATACACAAAACGGATGTTTAGATTTTAGCCCCTGAAATAGCACATATTTTGTTGTCAAAATAAGCAGAACTGAAGCAAAAAAAATTTTTTTCTAGCAAACGGTACATTATTTAAAAAAAAAAAAAAACGCTCTGGCAAGGTTGTGTATCATATGACTGTACACAGTGTCAAATTTTTTCAAAGCATTTGGTTAAAAAATATTAGAGTTATTTGAAATAGTTTGAAATAAATTAAAGATCGTGGCCTTAAAACACAAGGCTGATATATAGAAACACTTTTAACATTTTTTCCCCCTTGAGAAACCGAACTAGGTGGCACAACGGTAACACGTTGGACTCGCATTCGGAAGAACAAGGGTTCAATCCCCGGCTCCGACCATCCTGGTTTCGGTTTTCCATGGTTTCCTGAAATCACTCCAGGCGAACGCTGGGATGGGTTCCTAAACAAAGGCCTTGGCTGACTCCTCTCCCAGTTGCTGTCATTGTATCATATTGCTCGTCACTTTCATTAATGGCCTTGCTGTCGACGAGATGCAAAGCCCATTTACCACTTCCCTTGAGGGAAGGAATTGATTGGATGAAAAATCAAACTGAACAATGAATTGATTTAAAGCGACACATAATTGGCGATACTGCTCTTAATATGCAATGCTAATCACCACATCAAAGCGTAATCTCCGTACACCACCAATTTAAACATTAATCTTTGATGTTGTGTTAAAATGTTCATCAAACATGGCTTTCAAAATATTACATTTAATATTGCTGGCTACTGTTGATGACCTTTCACGACAAGGTGACATTCTCACGTGGCCACGGGGCGAAGTAGAAAGAATAAAAAAAATTGATTAAATAATCTTGTGCTTTACGCCGCATAGTTGAGCTCACGAACCACAGAAGACAGAAACTCATGATAAGAATAGCGAACATCCTGAAAGATGAATCGGCTCTGCTCAGTGTTTCTATAGCTATAAAGTTATTAGATTTTATGATAAACTAGAATCCAAACGTTTGCATACTTTTGTTGTGTTTGCAAATGGAGTACACCGTTCATCAGGCACGCGTCGTTGAGATCGCTGAGTTAATAACTAACCTGCATGTTAGTAAGGGACGTTTCCAAAAAAAGCAAGGCTCGCGAGTGTTGTAAACTGACTCCCGGGCGACATGCTGTTCTCAGCTTCATCGCTTACGGCATCATTTCATAACATGCGCTCTCTGCGGCATCATCTTAGTGACATAAAATTACGACTTACTGCGTACGGACTCAGTGTTTACAGTAAGAATGTTCAAGATGTACTGTTTTCATCTGGCCTTCCAGGTACATAACGGAGTCGAATCCCCGACCTCGTGAGTTGAGTTCAGCTCTGAGGTCCAGGTCTAGGAGTTGAGGACTCTTGATTGTGTGTGAGCGGAGTTGACGAGTGACGTCGGTGTCAGAGAGAGATGTAGTGTAAGGTGATGCAGGAGAATACCATTGTGTTCGGCCTGACAGAAAATTAGGTGCGTGGATTTCCTTGAACTAAGAGAGAGCAAGGATGCCGAGAAATTGCTGTGAATTGTACTAATGGGGAACTGATTGGGCTCTGAAGAGACACAAATGCAAGTATTACGACTGTAGTTAGAGACACTATAAAATCGAGAAAATATTTGAAGTCAACATAGTCTTCAATAAACTGTAATATATTTTATTATTGGATAGTATAATTTGTAAAATCTGTGGAGAGTTTTGGATCACACACGTCCCTGAGCTGAACTTGAACACTCCTAACCGGGCTTGTTGAAGAGAGAAATAGTGCTTAAAAATATACAGCAACTAACGATGATACAAAACCTGCAATGTTATTCGTAGCACGTTGAAGCCTAGCAGTTAACTTTTCGCCGCGATTTTCCAGTGTGTCAAACTATAGTAGTGACATACAACAGCGGCTCGACACTGAACGGCAGTAAAATTTGCCTCCCAAGACTAGCGGCGAAGCAGCCAAGAAAGCGGGCAAGGCCCAGAAAAACATTTCTAAGGGCGACAAGAAGAAGAAGTGTAAGAGGAAGGAGAGCTAGGCAATCTACATCTACAAAGTTCTGAACCAGGTTCACCCAGACACTGGAATATTGTCTAAAGCCGTGGTCATCAAGAGCAGCTTCGTGAACATTTGCGAGCGCATCGGTGCAGAGGCCAGCCGCCTCGCAGCAGAGGCCGGCCGACTCGCAGCAGAGGCCGGCCGACTCGCAGCAGAGGCCGGCCGACTCGCAGCAGAGGCCGGCCGCCTCGCATACTACTATCGCTCCACCATCACCAGTCGCGATATACAAACGGCCATCAGGCTTCTCCTGCCTGGGGGACTGGCCAAGAACCAAGGCCACGGACGACTAACGTCACCAAAGCAGACATCAAGTACTCCAGCTACAAGTGAACTGCCTTGCTGCAACCTCTATATTTATACCAAACACAATTTACGTGTTGGTATATGGTAGCCTGGGTGGCAATTAATGTGCGACATTAGTAGTATTTTATTTCAGTTAAAATAAAGACCTTGATTCGCTGGGAACTCTCTTTTAACAATGTATGCTCGTGTTTACAATGCATAAAAATTCTACCGTACCAGAATATTCAGATATAGTATTAGCGTAACATATTCTATAGCAACAAATTGAAAAAAATATATTGGTTTACCTGTGCTCGTACAAAATTGTCGTCGTAACTGTAGTAAAGTAATGCTTTGAAAAAGTGGAAAATATTTCTACACAGCAAGCAATTAAAAATATGACAATCAAACAAAAAAAGCTAACATTTGAAGATTATATGAGCATTCACATAATGAAAGTAAAAATAAACCTATTCTGCAAAGTTTACAAAAATTTTTTAATAGGCCTCTGGCACATGGATGTTATTGAGTCGTGTTACGAGTATCCTTTTGTTGCGCAAGACCGCTTAGCTAATTATCATTACGTTTGTCTACGAATAGAACAGATACTTCAGGCTAAGCGTATACAATTTAAAAAATACAACTTGAATGTTAGAAACATAACTTTGGGGTCCCTCGAAATTGTTAGACTGCAACGAAATTGCTACCCGGATTCTTAAAACGCAAAACTAGAAGCATGCGTTGCCTTTACTACATAAAACCAAAATAATTACGCTCACGGCTTGCAGTCCATATTTTAAAGACAACTACGAAAACCTTGCACGCCACTTTGACACGCCGCGAATAGAGGCGATACTCGTCGAGTATGACACTGTGTCCCTTATTGCTCCGCTGTTCTCACGAGACAACCGAGGAAATATGAAATTAGTACATACGTTTGTTAAGGGGGAGTGTTAGACAATTTTATTATACTTTCAGTTTTTGAGCCATAACATTTTATTCAAATTGTATTATCAAAATGTTCTCTTCGACAAAGCATATGATATATTCTTGGTAAGTTGATTGACATAAATAATAATTGAATCTTTCATTACTTTGTCATGCAGAATCATTGCAAGAGAATTATAGGTTAACTTTTAAGAATTCTCTATGACAAATCAATCAAAAGTTCTAAGATTATTTATCTCAAGCAGTTTACCATAGAATATCCTATGCTTTGTCGAAGAGAAATCTTTGATAATACAATTCGAATAAGTGTTATGACTAAAAAACTAAAAATGTAACAACATTGTCTTACATCCCTCCTTAAGGGCGTCGCTTGCCTGCGCATTAGATGCCTAGACGTGAAGGAGCTATAAGGATGAACTTGAAGCACGCATCAAATGCCACATCGTCATAACGGTCCAAGCACTGAACTAGCGTACAAGATTCCCGCCAATCCATCGTTACTATGGGACTATAAGCAGTGACTAAGTGATTTCATTGGTGGAAAGTCTGTACCAAATTCCAGTTCACGTTTCTATTGGAGTTTCGTGTTCATCCGGTTGGTACATTTTGAAGTACGACATCCTCAAAAGGCCGTTTTGAGCTATGTCGGAGGGTTTCGAAATAGTGTTTTTAATAGCGCGATGGCTTGACGATGACATTCCATCCTTGTTCGAAGATTATTTATTTTTCGTTCATTGGCACAATAAGCGCACGTGAAACAGTTTCGTAAAAACGTGCTTCCTTGTACATTAGTACGCATTTGATGCGCGTGGTAGGCGGCACCCTTAATAAACAATACGGCACCACCTGTGTGTTTGCCAACAAGTCGCCTCTTCTCACACTACGGATGATGAAGTTAACTTGTAGACACGTGGCTACTAAACCATGTCTGCAACAGCATCATGGACCAGCTCGGAGCTGAGAACTGACTTGTTTAAATTCTCGAGCAATAAAAATAAACTGGCCGGTAGGTTGGCTCAACAGCGGGATGACAGCATCCGCCGGCCTTGGAAATCGTCCCTGCCGCTGCAAACTGAGAAACTCCGGGTTTTCTAGACTAAAGAAATTCATAAATAAAACAAAAATAACTCTGTTAACTTTTTTTTTTTGCAATTCTTTTCTTTGCGACCAACTGTCTTGTCGTCTTCGTGGCTTGCATGTTCAATGTTTTACAGGTTTAATCAACAAATCATAAGCAATGGTGCTTGTCCATAAACCAATTCGTTCTTACAATCAAATCCCATTGCAGCAAACACTCAAAGATCTCAAAGATACTACAGTTTATTGGAGAATAATAACATTTTCACTATTTTCCGGTGTCTTTATTTATGACTAGAGATGATGGTATATCGTGAAATTGTTTTGTAGCAACATACCCTTGAAAACACTGTAGTTTCTTGCAACATTTATAATTGTGTGGTATACGTCCGACACAACGTAGTTGTCTGCAGACCAATGACAGGCATAAAATATTACAGCGGGATTCTTATTGGCTTAGTCAAATATGGCAAATGCTCTACGCACAAGCTAAAGCCAGGAATATTATGTTAAGCTGAACGTTCGTTGAAACCCAGAAAACAGTCAAGTTTTCCGGCGATAAACCATTGTCTCTACCCATGACTAGAGACCTGAAAAATTCGCGATTTCTTTTACTGGCAAGCTAGAGTTCCAGCAACTGTAGGTCTGTATCACGATCATAATATTGGCCGTTGACTTACACGACGCTTCCTGGAAGTAGCTGAGCCAGCAATAAAACTATAACTGAATACAGACCTATTTAACTGTCAGCGAGCAGTTAATAAACAGCTGCTGTCTACACGATTTCACATATATTCTTGGAGGCTAACCTACAGGTCAGTGAACCCGCGAATTTTTCCGGTATCTACCCATGACTAATGGAATCACAGGTTGTGATCTGGTACATATAGTTCAGTGAAGTCTAGCCTGTCAACAAATGATAACGCGAGTTTTGAAAGTACCTAGTCATAATGTAAATAAGAAGTATAGGCTGCAGCGGGGAAGCGGTGGCGTAGTGGTCAGAGTTCTCGCCTCCCACCACGGTGACCCGGGCCTGATTCTCGGCGGGTTCTATTCCGATTTTTCGTTAGTAGGAAACTCGGCGGAAACGTAACGTCACAGAATATTTAAGGATACAGAAGTGAAACAGCCGGTAGGACGGCGAACTCAGTCACACACGCCAGTAAAGTGGCTTCGCTGGCCAGAAACATGGCGGATAAGCCTACCGCCAATCAGCGTAAGGCAGCTGCCTTGCTAGCCGGTGGTCAGGCCAATAGAAAACTTACCGTAACACGCAAGAGCAAAAATTACACGGGGTAGGTATCAACAGCTTCGGGCAGCCAATAAGCGGCGAAGTTCACATGTAACAAATGAACCTCCACGTTATTTCGCGTCTGAATTACGTATTCTCGCCTCCTCCACCCTCCGCATTCTTCATTTCTTTGGCCTTTAGGTCGCATGATTAAGAAATCTATAGATTCTGGCGTTTCTCCCTACTCTTATGTATAATACGTTATATTTACTTTCTTTAAAAGATGCAACATTTCCATACGATTAAATAAATCATTAGAAGTTTATGCCTAACAGTATTCGGTACAATTACAAAACTACCAATTCTTCGCTGCCAAAAACCTTTAAAACTTCAAGATTGCACTCAGTTTCGTTACACGCTAGAAGTGAGTCTTCTATTCGTACTCAATGTTGTAGGATTGCCAATATAACTAGGTTATATTTCCACTTCTGACTATACACAACTATACTACGTAAAATGTAAGTCCACTTCATGTCCCCGCCTCGAGCAGCGAATGTGGATGAGAGACAGCCTTGGTGAAGGTTGGGCCAGCTATTCGACTAGCGCCCGTTCAGCGTGAAGTATGGAATTAGTGAGGTGATTGTGGAGCAGCGACGGAATGACAAATACGGGGAGAACTGGAATTTTCCGAGAAAACTCGCCAACCAACGACATCGTCCGCCACGTTTCCCACATGTTAAAAATTCAGGACCGAATCCATCAGAGATCACCCAGATGAGAAGCGAGAGGTGTGACCCCTGGGCCGCAGCGGAACCTACACTACTCTACTGCTTTTCATTATTGGTTGTCTTCCAGCCAATGAGGCGCTTACTTAACTGTGTTCCAGTCTTAAAAGTTTTAACTATATTATCATGGTTTAGATTCGATCGTATTCTTTTTAACAGGATTCAATACAATGTTTGCGATTAAAGAAATGTACTGTTCTGGTAAGGATATAATAAACTCTAGCGAGGCAAGGGTAGACATTTTATCAAAGCTTAGTTGGAACCACGGCCGTAGAAGAACAGGTCTGGACACTCGCCTGGAAACTTGACCCCCTTGTTGTTTGGCTGTAGTTCACCAAGTTACCGAGAATATTGTGTTTTATTGGCGCTGATGTTACGGCGGTCGGACTAAACTCCGCCCACTTCCTTTCCGCTAAGATAAACAATTTATCAAAACGTATTTTTAATAAATTTATGAAATACTTACTTCGCCCACAATTTTAAGAAAAGGCTCCAGCAATCTTTATTTACTTTATAAATTTAACAATGGAAAAAAGTGGGCGGAGTTTGAGTCCGACCGCCCGGAAAACAGCACCAAAAAGTACGACATTCTCGGTAACTTGACGAACTACAGCCAAACAACAAGGGGGTCAAGCAAAATACATTGTTAGATAGGCGAGTGTCCAGACCTGTTCTTCTACGACCGTGGTTGGAACTATACTCAGGAAAAGTCTTTAAAGTGTTGACGTCATGCACTGCAGGCCAAGAACATGGTTTTCATTGCAATACAATACTTTACTCAAGAAGGAATAACACCTGTCTACACTGTAAAGCAACTTCCTCGAATGTTTCGGAAGTTATTATCCCAGACGCAGTATGGTACAGTTACCATACTCCCGCCTTGTAAATATGCAAACTTTTGCAGTTGTTACAATACAAGTCTGGTAACTTCAGTATACATTTGACTGTTTCATAAAAAGTCTAGGAGTGCTACAATAGATGTCTGGGAAACAATTCTACCATTCCTACTACCTAAGTGCTCCTATACGCACGTCTGGTAAATTTACAAACTATTTTTTAGAGTGTACATAAATTTTTATGAATAACGTGTATTTGAGTGTCATTATTAAAACTCTGGCTAAGGTAAAGAACACAGTAACTCTCTCTCTCTCTGTGATTTATTTAATGTAATTGTTGATTGAATACCTTTACTACTATATCCTGTAGAAACGTCCGGAGTAGAAAATTAATTTCTTGGGCGGATTTCAGATGCCATACAACAATTAGCAAACAATTGATTGTGCCGTCAGGATTTCTATCAGTACATATTTTGTGCTTTAACGAAGATAAATCTTCAGAAATGAAACAAACAAGAATTATGATGAAAAATATACGAAACCAAATGGACGACTCTACTTCCTCTTTAAATGCAAATATGAAGTTTGTACGTACTCAGCGAATATGTTATCTGTAAAGTTTGACATTTATTTTAAAATTCTGTTGAACAACACAGTTTTTTATTCCTGCAGTGTGGGTCAACATGTGGTCTGAAAATAATACGTTCATGAGCACAAGCCCTTGCAAGACATTTTGTCGCAAAAACCAAATTTGTCGCAATAACACGAACAATGCAAAAAACATTGGTCGTGATCAACAGATACGGAAAAAAAAACCTATAGGCAGTCCCGGTTTCAAGATCGGTTTTATAGTGTGTTAAAAAAGCCATGTCTGAGTTTATTACCAGGCGATCGGAAGCAACAGGAAAACAACGTACAATTGGAGACGAAAATATCAGTGGCAAAATATTGTGCAATGACATTTTACATGCACAATGTTGCAACATAGCACTGTAGTTGTCATCTCCTGCGCTCCACAGATACCTTACTTATTTTAAGCCTAGTTTACACCAACGATAACTTTGCTAACAACACGTATTTTCAGCAAAGTTATTAACAAAGTTGTAATAATACTTGAAAATGGTTAACATCAGGTAATCAACATTGTTGCCAACATTATGTTATTAACTCTGTTAAAATTGATAAAAAAAAATGTAAATAACATTTGTTACCAACATTCTGGTGAAAAAATTTGCTTGCAACAAAAGTTATAGATTTCAGAAACATGTTAATAACTTTGTCACCAACACTGTTAATAACATTATTTTCCCGACCCATTCTAGGGTGGTCTAGGTCAAGGCATGATGGTAACAAATGTTACTAGCAATGTTAACAGCAATGTTGTTGGCACTTTTGTCATCAACATTGCTATTAACTTCCGCTCATCATTCTCACAACTTTGTTAGTAACACTGGTGTTTTCAGTAATGTTAATAACACATTTGCTAACATGTCGTGAGACAGGTTAGTTTTACCCTACTGAGATGATTGTCGTAGTGCCAGTATTCCTGCTCAGTACGAGAGGAACCGCAGGTACGGGCCGCTGGTTCACGCACTCGGCCGAAAGACCGGTGGTGCGATGCTACCAGTCGTGGGATTATGCCTGAACGCCTCTAAGGCAGTATCCCCTCTGACAAAGAAACGATAACTAGAGTCCCTTGGGCCGAAAGGCTCAACAATTAATCATACTAGGAGGCTTGCCTGGACGCAGGTCGCCGCACAGAGCCCTTGTGAACCACACCAATGGGTGTTGCGGGACACCACCGTGCCCTCCGTGGTACACTATGGGTCTGAAGTCTGGTGTTGGGACTCGAATCGTCTGTAGACATGATAACATTTTGTAACTAACATTTTGTAATTAACATTGTTATTGTTATTTTTTCGGTGTAAACTGTGCTTTACTACTACTGTTCTGACCTGAATATTACGGGCGCAGGTTAAGGGCGTTCACGTGGCGAAAATTAACAATTTTATATTTGCACGTCATTGTGATCGCTTTATAGACGTTACTTGTGACTATATTTTCCACGTGTGAAATTTTTTTAACTGTCATAGTTTCCCCATAGTGACATGACAAAGTCAACATTTGTAAGTTACGGGAATATGGTAGACCCTAATAATAAAAATTAAGTGTCTTGTTATGATGAAAAATACACGAAACCAAAGTGCGCTACTAGCTCGTCTGACGAAAACTTCCGTGTTCGTCTGTGTTCCCAGCATTGTCTTGTGTTTGTGACGTCATTGCTGGGTTATCCTGTTTTGTGTGTAGCACTGCCTTCGTCTAAGTTACTGTCTGTGCTGTCTTAATTTTCGTTTCCAGATTTTTCTTTGTCCTTTCGTTTTTTGTTTGTTTTAAACTTTTTATTCTGTTTGGTATTTATTTCATTTGACACAGTTCCTCGTGGGATTGTTCAGGTTTTGCTATTAATACGTTTATTGAATACAGCCAATTCGGCTTGTTTTTCTTGGTTTTCTGGGATATAGCACTGTAATGGCGTATCTTCACAATATTTCACCTAAATAATAAACCCCCATTGCAAGAATGTTTCAAATACGTTATATTTTGACTACACAACCTACATGTTTAAATTAATAGTTAAGATGTTATGTCTATATTAAAAAGTGGCAGAAAAATAAGAATTGGCTGACATAAAAAACCAGGGTTTTCCAGAAGGTCCTAGGTACCGCGAACCGCCTGTATATACTGTGTGGCTGGAGGCTGGATACAGGATGCTGTTCCTTACTGCCAAGGCCGCAGGATATCTGCAGCACTCGGCGGAGTTAGTGGCCTCCTGCCAGAACTGGCCAGTGCGGATCTCGGGCCAAGTCCCTCGAATATGGAGCTCATATAACAATTTTTGTGCCCTGCCCTGTCCGCGGTTTGGAGAAAGGCAATCAGGGACAGAAACTTTCATCCAGTGTCATAAATAGAGCCAGCGATTTTTGTTGGAAAGAATTTTACAACCATTTTTTTTTTCAATGCCGTACGTGAACATTTGCAGATCTTCTTCACGGCCAGTGATTGGACGTTTTTATAAGCGTGCCTAGTTAATAAGTTAGCAACATTCAGGATGATTTGTTTATTATAATTTCTCAACTTTTTGAAGCAAATACAAAAGCCGTATACCTGTAAGTGTAGTAGAAGATTATGAAAAAAATTGGATTTCAGCGAAAGATTGTAATATATTCTTTAACTGAACAAATAATTTAACTATAGTAACCTAGATGCGACCTTTGTGAATAACATATTTGTATAAAAACCCTTTAGAAACTTTGTTTTTTTGTGAGAAAACCAACTAAAGACGAAGCGTGAGCGTATTTTCTGTCCGTTTTTTCCTTCTACACTCACAGAATCTCATCACCGGTTAGTGACACCCCCATGTTTCCACCCCTCAGGATGCCATTTCAGACGAGAACACGCCCAGCTGTAGCTCCAAGTGTACGTCCATCAGCCGATGTTCAGGTCTCGTTCATATAGGGTCACTGCTTAAGAGGGCGTGGTACACAATTCAACGATAAAAGCATTAATCTATAACTGTAGGTTTCTTGAAGCCAATTTGCGAAAATTAAACAATGACAATCCTAGACAATAGTTTACGAACTTCTGACGCACACTCTCTGACGCCAGAACCTCGTGCATTTAACTGCGGCGCAAGAGATCACGCGTAACGAATGAGTAATTTTGGATAAATACTTACTCATAAAGTTACCGAATACCGTTATCTAGGATTGTCATTGAGTATTTTATCACACTGAAAAAACGGTTTTGTGGTGACTGCAAAACACTTTGTCAATATGGACCTCACAAAATTTTTTTGTAGTGACTACTAAAATTTTTTGCTTTCCCCAATAATGTTTTGCAGTGATAACCAAAAAATTTTGTAACCAGTGCAAAAATATTTGGTGAGGTCCATATTGACAAAGTGTTTTGCAGTCACCACAAAACCGTTTTTTCAGTGCAATATTGGCTTCGAAATAAGCGTAGAAATCAATTTATGTGTTCAGCGTTTATTTATCTACCACGCAGTGGCGAGGCGACAGCCTTGCAATTGTACCAAATATTTTAATTAAAATAAATAATAAAAGAGCAGTGGTAAAATCCTCGCTTCGCACTCAGGACGACACGGGTTCGAGTCCCGGCTCCGGCCACCGTGATTTTAGTTTTCCTGAGTTTTCCGAAATCACTCCAGGCGAATGCAGAGACGATTCCTTAATACAGACCCCGACTGCTTCCCCTTTTACCCCGTCCACCTTTACCAAGGCCTTTTTGCTGTTCGAGGGCACGCAAGACGACCAAATACACAAATTAAGTGACCAAATAAATAAAGAAAACCTGTGTTTTTATCTCTGTTAAATTTTCCAATAAAAAAACTTTAGAGTAAGTTATATTTAGGTACGAACCAAACATTCATATTTTGTTAAAGCACACAAAAGGTAAGCGAGCAAGAGTTGATGACGACGGCAACGCTTTCAAAAGGCCCCAATCGCGGAAAGAAAACAGCTGCAGGTAGGCGTTACAAAGAAAAATCTGAAATCATCATAGTCATACGCGTGTATAGTTAATTACATTGTCGTGACTTGGACAAAAATACTATTTAAACGTAACTATGGACAGTAGACAGAGCATGTTACCGTATGAGGCTGCGAGAAACACTAACCAAGCACTGATGCACCGTACATGTCAAGCCTGCTGGAATTGCTAAGCTTGTTCGTGTTCCTGATGAAGGAAATAGACATTTCCTGAAACGACGCGTCTGTTGTCGTCGAAGAAAGCTTGCTATTATCGTCTGTGCTATGTTCGTTATGTTGTCTTGT
Source organism: Medauroidea extradentata (assembly GCA_003012365.1). Classification (NCBI taxonomy): domain Eukaryota; kingdom Metazoa; phylum Arthropoda; class Insecta; order Phasmatodea; family Phasmatidae; genus Medauroidea; species Medauroidea extradentata. The sequence goes on along the minus strand of PNEQ01105564.1, from coordinate 12,207 downwards.
CTACAGCCATTTATTTATGTCGCTGTGTGTATTGGTACTGTCCTCGTTGTCTTTGTTCAACACAGTCGACCATTTTCATGCACCTACCTTGCTTGGTACTAGTTTGTTTTGATGTGCCTTTTTTCCTTTTTTAGGATTCCATAATATATAGACTATTTTCTTATTTCGGAATCACTTGTACGTTTGTTGACTACAGCAATTTATGACTTCTTTGGTTTGTTTCTTCGTTTTTCTTTTGTTGCTCATATTTCTCGTGCTTAGTCCATCTATGTAACAAAGTCAACACTTTTGAAATCTCAGTTACTTTATTCTTATCAGATAATTTCTGGTTTTCTGACAATTTTTAACATAAACAAAATCCCCCACCCAAAGCAGTAATCAAAGTGTATAGATTGTACCGTACTTAAAAGCTAGCGTACACTGTAAAAAAAAACTTCTTAAGTAGTAGGCATATCTGAAGTTTTTATCATATACACAATATGGGCTGAGATGATGGTATTTCGCGAAAACATTTTGAGCCAACATACCTTGGAAAACGCTGTAGTTTCTTGCAATATATGTTATCCGGTGATATACTTTAGACACAACGTAGCTATTTGCAGACCAATAACAAACATCAAATATTACAATATCAGGATTCTTATTGGCTCAGTCAAATAGGGTAACAGCTCCAAGTACAAGCTAAATACAGTAATATTCTGGTAAGCTGAACGTGTGTTGAAATCCAAGGAACAGTCGAGTTTTCTCGCGATAAACCACCATCTCTAAATTTGGGACGCTACAATGCTTCAGATTGTAAATAGAGCGAATGTTGAACATTGTTACTAAACAAGTCTGGTAACGTTAGTAAACATTTAGCCTAACTGTTTCGTTCAAATACACAGGGACGCTACAACTGATGTATGGTGAAGAATTTTACCCTACCTACTTTCCTAACACTGATATACAATCGGTATGTTAAACTTATAAATAATTTTTATTGTGTACAATGTCATAATACGTAGTATTTTTAAATTATATTTCTAGACAAGGTCTTCAAAAGTGTTCGCTTTACCGCGAAGCACCTATACTAACGCCGCTGTGTGAACCAACCACCTCGTCGGCAACTGGCCACCGTATAGTCGCTCGCGCAGCACATCTGATCCCCGGGTATTGTTTCCAGCTAGCACGACACCGCAGGATGACACAGCAGTTCCCATTGTGGGACTGGCCTGCCTTCCGCACTGCGCCCACGCCAGCAGGCCGTTCATTACCGTGTTAATGCAAATTACCGGCCGGAGGTCTACCCTATGGGGGGAGAGAGAGGGGGGTAAGCACGCTGCAACCTCCCCTCCTGAAAGAACCGTGTTGTACTGTTGGACTAGGGTTGAAATTGCATGCATTTACATTACACGTACGTGAATGAACCTGATTATTTTTGTTCGTTTTAAAAGAACTCTTGGTTAACCCAGCACGTAATATTTTTATACTTTTAAATTAATCTTTGGCATCATAGTTGCCACCGTATATTTCGAAAATTTCCGCTGTGAGATTGTATGGCCATACGACCATTTGTTCATATCTAAAAAAAGACTTTTTTTCCTCTCGCCAACTGGATGTCCAGGGACTCGTTGTTCAAACGGAAGATGAGATTACCTCCTCCGCCGGAGAAAATAAAAATATTGCTAGAAAAAGTATGAACTAATAATGACTGTTTTGTTACTTTGCCCTGCATTTTAGGCTGATTTTAACAACGTGGGCAGTAGCTGAGATATAGTGACACATGTTCGACTGAAATGTGGCTCTTAAAGGGCGTGCTACCGCAATTTTCATCACCATTTTTTACAATTTTTATTTGTACCAGACATTTTTTTACTATTGTAGACACAAAATGTGACTAAATTACGCTCTTATGAAATTTTTTTATCTCTCATAGTTTTCGCGTAATGGCTTGTTAAATTCATATTTTGCATGTTTCCGTTTTAACGACTACACTTAAACAAACTGGTATACTAAACTAAAAAAAAATCACGGTGGATAAAGACATTGCAGGCTGCAATGTCATGCTCATAAAAATAAAGAATTAAAATTATTTGAATTTAAAAAAAATGTTGAAACTGATAATAAAAATTAAAAAAAAAATGCAATAATTTTTTTAAGTACAAATAATTTTTGTTCTTTATTTTTATGATCATGACATTGTAGCCTGCGATGTCTTTATCCACTGTGATTTTTTTGAGTTTGGTATATCAGTTGGTTTTAGTGTAGTCATTAAAACGGAAACATGCAAAATATTACTTTAATAAGCCATTACGTGAAAATTATGAGAGATAAAAAATTTCATTAGAGCCAAATTTAGTCACATTTTGTGTAAAATAAAAAAAAATATCTGGTACAAATAAAAAATAAAAAAATGGTGATGAAAATTGCGGTAGACCGCACGCGCCCTTAACCTGTGAAGAAGGAAGATTCTGTGTTCCTGCACAAGTTCAGGGGCGTCTCAGTGGAAGAGATACTTCTTAAAATATCATTAAATATGAACAGTGATGTTTTTATTAATGTAACGACATTTCACCAGGCGAATAAAGCTTAGCATATGTTAATATGAATTCGATAATACTTAACAAAATTTTGTTAAGTATTAATACAAATTTGAATATACTGCTATTTATGAAGCCAGGCCAAAATAGGAGGAGAAGAAGGGAAATACATCCCTTGTTCCCCTCTAACCGCTTCCGGCCTGGTTGACTCTCGTATAGTCTTGATTAATGTAAGCAAAATAATTGCTGATAGTGGCAATGAGTGTAACATACTGTTAATTCACCTGCAGCCCTTTCATAGTTTTTTGGCATATAACGGTCTCAGGTCGATGGATGAAACATTCACCAGGAACATAGCCAGAATATATTTGCTAGTGAAACTGTACGAAATATGTTTACAGATGGACTGAAAGGGAGATTGCAGTACCAGCCAGTAGCCGTACCCGACCGCAGACCTCGAAGCAAAGAATTCTCTTTTTTGAAATTCTAAGAAGAAAATTGTTAAATACGCGATTATACCTCAGATTCTATTTATATTTCGCTACGATACAGACACTGCGATTTAGCTGCTGACTTATAATTACGCCGCAGTCAGTGTGGCAAATATTTTACATTCATAATTTGCCCGACAAATTGTGACATAACTATAAATTACAAGCTCTGTTGCCATGTTTCTATTGTAACTCAAGGTAAATAGAATTTGGGCCATAGTCGCCGATTAAATTTTTTTTCTCAGAATTCCAAAAAGCGAAAAATAATAGAATTCAATATGGCGACTGAAACCGAGCCGCTAACCTGCACGTTAGACGCAAGGGTGACCTTGAAACGAGCATTGAAGGCCGCACTGCCACAACGAGCAAAGCGCTGAACTAGCTTGCAAGATTCCCGCCGACTCATTTTTGCTATGGGAATGTAAGCTGTGACCATGTGATTTATAATTTTACTGATGGAAAGTGTGTAACAAAGTTCAGCGCATGATTCTATTTTAGTTTCACATACATCCGGTTAGTACATTTTGAAGTACGACAGTCTGAAAAGGCCGTTTTTAGCCATGTTGTAGAAACAGTGATTTGAATGAGTGTGGTGTCTTAATGAGGTTCCGTCCTTGTCCGAAGTGAGTTTCATTTTCGTACGTTGGCAATGCATAATTTTACTAAGTTAACTGATTATTTTCAGTATTGCGCATAGTAAGCCTTTGACGGATTATTTATTTAAAAAATAGTGCTTAGAAGAGCGTATAAGCGAGGCCTCAGGCCACTTTCAAAACAACGTAATATTACTTCAACGACAGTGTCTGTGGTCGATCACGTAAAATCAACCCTCCGACGTGCCATAACCAACAATTAGCACACATTATTAAAATAGTTTATATGTGAGAGCCAGTAAACTAAGTAAGGTTCTGGTAAATATACATTTTCTTTAATGATAACAAGTATTTTATCCCTAACGACAAGCACATAGGTAATAACAATATATGTTATTACTTGCAGTTATTTTGAATGAACATATATAAACTTAGTATAGTCAGCGAAATTGTTAAGTATGATTCTAAAAATATGCATGTAATAAATTTTGTATCATTCTGCACGTACGAAGTTAAAATGAAAAATTTACAGTCAAACAAGATACTAGAAATGTAAATGCAAGCTGACTTGTTTGCATCTTTATGCGCGGGGGTACAGTAAATATGCTGAAATGTATACCTACGTTCAGCTTCTTCCGTGAAAATTCCATAGAATCGAATTTACGGAAGTGGCTTGTTTAATATTTGATCAGATTTCGCCCCTTTTCCAAACCCGAACACGTAAAAATGGAACTACCCTCTGTCGTTCAACAGAAAATTAAGTCGCTCGCTTGCTTTCTCATCACGAGGGCGCAAAGTAAAATATAGGAAAGGCGGGGAGGGACGATTCTTTTTCATGGCGCCAAGAGGCATTTTGTTGGTTGTTAACGCATTAGAAGGAAATTTTTGCCATAAAATAAACATGGATGCGTAGCTTCGCAGGAATCATCGCTACTTTAGCAAGATAGCTTTGTGTTGGAGCCTGTCAGGAAAGCTAAAAGGCGCAAATTAAGTCATTATTTCAAAATAAATAAAGTAATGGTAACCGCAACATTTCAAAATCATTCTAATTGCAAGATTTTCCCGTTACCCCGAGCGTGGTGGAGCAGTGATAAAACACTCGTCTCGCATTTGGGAGGATCCGAGTTCGATCCACGGCTCCGGCCATCCCGATTTCAATTTTCCAGGGTTTTCTTAAATCACTCCAGGCGAATGCTCGGACGGTCTTAAGGGTGTTAAAGTGCGATAAAATCATAATTTTATATATTTATGAAATAGCGTTAGTTTTGTAGACGATACTTGTGAGTATAGTTTCCTCTTACATAACAATTTTAGCTCTCATAGTTTTCTCATAACGGTGCGTCAAAGTGAAAATTTGCATGTTACGCTGCCATGCCAATAGTGAAAACCAATCAACCTACGTAAATAAATAAAAAAATTCACACTGAACTTACATCCCATGAACTATGCAAGAAAACATTTAAAACCCACAATGACATATTTTAAATTTTTTAAAAAATCACAGAAGTGCAGAAAATAATTTCATGAATTCAACATTTCTTTAAAATATAAAATTAATTCGCGGGATGCTTCTAAATGTTTTATTGCGTAGCCCGTGGCATGTCATTTCACTGTAAATTATTTAACTTACATAAGTCAACTCATGGTTTTCACTATTTGCATGGCAGCGTAACAAGCAAATTTCTTCTTTGACGCACCGTTATGAGGAAACTATGGGAGTTAAAATTGTTTTGCGAGAGGAAACTACACTCACAAGTTTCGTCAACAAAACTAACGATATTTCATAAAATTATGATTTTATCGGACTTGAATACCCTTAAACTGGCCCTGCCAACTCCTACCCCCTCCCCCCCACACACCACTACCAATGCCTTGTACTGTTCTAGGTCATGTAAAAAAATCAAATGAATGAGTGAACAAATAAATAAATAGAAACTAGAGTACTCATTAGCTAATGTTGCAAAATAAACAGTATGATCAATTTGAGCCGAGCTCTCAAAAAAAAAAAAAATCGACAGCAATTTAACAGTATGCGAGGAAATGTAGTGTTTAGGGTAGTTTTATTTTACTAACTTCGTGAAAATTATTTCAACTACTGAAATTAATATTTTCCTCATCAACTTCGCATGTAGGGTATTTGGAATCGAGGAATCTTACAACGATAATTACAGACTTATTAACTGGGGAAAATGCATTCAGTTACCTTCTACAGAATAATTTTCTTTGTGAGGAATAGTCTTTGTTTTACAGAAATTTTCCTTACACAAAGCGAATCCTTCTTTTAGCCAAATGACTTTAGAAGTAGGCCTACTTGTCTTTTTTTTTCCTACAAGTTTTGCGTTACATTATTAAGTAAGTTTAAGTTTCACAGTACCTTGCGGTATTTAACAACGCTGTTGAAGCTACCGCCTTCTAACATGTAAATTTCAAGGCTATCAGTACATTTAACAGCGTAGGCCTATCTATATATCTAGGGATGGGCAAATTTCGCGGATTCAGTGACCTGCATGTTAGAATCCACTCTCCTATGCATATTCAAGCCCCACAATTTGTCTACCAGCTCTTATTAAGTGGAACAGTAGAGAATGGACGAATAGATGGGCTTGAGTATGCATAGGAAAATGGATTCTAACATGCAGGTAATTGAATCCGAGAAATTTGCCCATCTCTATCTATAACTCTTGGCGTAGCAAAAAAAAAAAAAACCGTGCTTCTACCAGAATGTATTCGAATGATTAAGCTGAATCACTTATGCACGTTACGTTTAACCATACTGTATTACTTAGTGTATATTAACTGGGTCGTGTAGATGGTCGAGTGAAATTCTCACAGATTCTACCTCGTCGACACACGAGCAAGACGTCTTAGCAAAAATCACGCCCAGAAATCGTAAAAAAATGTACGTTTGTTGCCCATTTTGTTTATGAATGTGTATTTTTTTTTTTTTTTTTTACATATTTAAAGCCAGGACTACACGAAGTGCTTGCCACCAAATAAAACGAACCTATGGTCCCGCAAATGAACTAATATACACTTGTTGCTGTACTGTCCACTTACAAGAGCAAGCTGTACAAAGAATAAATACCCACGGAGAAAAGCTCGCAATCGAAACGGAGGCGAGAATGGCATGCATGCTCGTTTATAAGTTTTTTATTTTTTATAATTTCTTCTTCCTTCTTTAAATTTAACTAAGGAGGGAGTTCACCGAAAATTTTAATTGCTTTAGTAATTTTTATATTAGTAAGAAATACGGTTTGTTTTGTGTCGACATACATTGTGAGTATTTTATACTGTAATTAATTTTTTTTTTTTTAGCCTTTACAGTTTTTGTATAGTGTCATGTCAAAATCCAAATTTGTATAGAACGGTTTTATGTTATAAAGAAAAACCAACTGACTTACCGTTATGAAATAGTTCACACTGAGGAACAGTCTCATGGGCTACAAGACATGTATAAAAACCACATTGAATTTTTAAAAAAATATAAATTCAATTCTATTTTAAATTCTGTTATTTTTTAATTCACTCTCAATTTGGTATCACAGCCTCAGCACCTCGTAGGCTACTGTGGGTTTCAGCAAGAATGGTCAGGATTTTCCGTGCTAAGGTGATTTATTCAACTGCGGTACCTATGTTTATTGTAAACAAACACAATTTCCTATCAACTGGATTATTCGTCAAGATTAATATTATTTACACCATTAGCGTTGTTAACACAGTTTTATTAATTTTGGATCTTGAATCCGTCGAAATGTCTTCTGAAAACACGCGTTGCATATTTGAGCATATAAAATGAAAAACCGAAGCGAGACATATATATATTTTTTTGCTGCATTCGAGAATAATAATTGAGTGATTATATTTCCTTCAGCTGCTACTTGATATTACTTATCCAGGCCTGTCTGTTGAATTTGTGTAAAAAAAAACACTTGGGTGAAATTTTTATGACGCAACACAGACGCTAATAAAAGTTAAAGAAGAAACTGCGGAAGAATACCGGATGTGTAGAATACACTAAGGACGGAGTCGACGAGGGAAGAAGCTTCTTACCTTTGTTTTACGAGGTTGGTATTTCGTTTTTACGGCAGGCAAGCACGCGTGTAGCTAAATTTACGACTAGTAAATTCCCTTCAGAAAAAAAAAAACATCACCAGCCTCACCGACGGTGGTAAAAATTGGGACATCTTTATTTTTCTCCAGGGATGTGATTTTGAGATAATCAGCAGCTCTTCGCAGTATCCTATGAGAATGAAAACTATATCTGTGTAAACAGCAACAAAAAACTTACGGTACGAATGTCTGACGAACAATGGTTACTGAGAGCTTCTTATTTTCGCCAGTACTTATGGTCTCCGGTGTAGTAAAATACGTGAACAACTTTACAGCTTACGGCATGTTGTTGCAGCAGTGGTAGACTTCGTAGCAGTTATTAACGTTTCGTAGCTGTCCCCAACGAATATTCAATTAAAACGGCATTCTAGACTAGAGTACAAGACATTGTGAGTTTAAATATCGAACAAGGCATTGTTGTTGTGGTTTATTTTATCCTATAAGTATAAAATTGTCTTCCGTCGTACATTGTGTTACAAATACGTATATCACACTTAAAACACGGTATTCTTCGCACTTGTTTGGATATAAATGACACAGCACTTTTTTTGCGAAAAAAAAAAAAAACGTTTAAACTACACAGTAACAAATAAATTATGTTGCAACTGAAATAATTTTAGTATTACGTGTGATAAAGTTAGCTGTTTTATTAAGACAAGATTTATGTTGAAAAATAATTTTTTTTGTGTGCCAAAATGATACAATACTATAGGCCAAGTGTGCCCGTCTTACAGATTAAAAAAAAAGGGGGGGGGCCAAGGTCATAAAAAATTATGGTTATGCAACAACCATTTTAATGAGCAAAATTATACACCATGAAGTATAATATTAATGTTTCAATTACATGTATGCACGTACGAAACGAAATTTTTATTATTTAAAAAATATTTCTCTGTTTTTTTTAGTAATGTTGCGTAGTTTTATTTTTAGCCAGAAAAAGTTAATTAAATTTACAAACTTTCGGTGTTTTCGGGAAAAAGCATGTTCGTTATTAACTGGAAAAATTAATTATGATGCATTCATTTTAAATTTAAAAGTCTGAGGGACGGTTCCAGCTGTAGATATTTTTTGGGGTGGGGAGGGGGACCGGTGCATTAGTTAAAAAGTAGATACCCACACCCATGTCAAAAAGAGGTGTTCGGGGGCTCTTTCAGAAAATTTTAGGTTTTGAGGTGCAAAATAGTGCTATTTAAGGCGACTCATAACCAAAAATTAAATATACTAATTTAAAACATTATAAGAGAGGGAGCCCGGTCCCCTGCTCCCCTTCCTGGATCTGCCTATAACAAATCTCGTGTTATGCAGTTACATTAAAAGCTGCACAATATTGATCGCTTTTACTTTAATCAATTTTTAAAGAAAATATCACAGTGTTTAAGAATACGTCAGAAAATATTATGTTTAAATGTTGCATTACATTTGTGTTTAAGAAACAGAGCACTGTTTTAACTTAGATGTATCGGAGTAAATACCAAACGATTTTCGTAGTAATTAACATCACAGTTTCTTGTAATATTTCGCGCCGTTCTGATAAATTTTTTTATATAAAATAAGACAAAATATAATAAAATACTTCTTGTAATCAATGGATGTAAAATTTAAAAAAAAAAAAAAAAAAAAAATAGTGTTATTGAGGATCTTCTTGGATTTATTTCAAAGCAATCATGCTTCTTGAATAATTTGCACAACAATGTAGAAAACTTTGTAGTGGTATTGGTGCCTGACACCAGTATTTTTATAACATTCTCTACATGAATTTTATCACAAACTGACACATTCAAAATAATGAAGGATACTTTTGTACACCTTCCAACAACCAACGACAACGTCTGGCATGAATACCACAGGCGCAAACCCGACTGACCCCACCGGACATGCCCGCCGGGTATCAAACCCGAATCATTCGTGGAGGGAGGCAAACGCTCTGGCTGCGGCCCTGATACGTGACAAGCCTATAATTTGTGTGATGTTTGCAAGGATGTTTCAAGTTCTTAATCCTACTTTTTTAATGTCTCAGCAGACTATATAGGTGACTTGCGTTTTTGCAAAAGGATGACATGAAATGGAGGACAAGGTAAATATTTCACATTCTTTTGCTTTGTTTTGTGTTGTTGAGTACAAAATAATAAAGTTGTGAGAAATTCAAGTACACAACCTTGAAAGATCGAACAAAGTTAACATAACATGCAGAGCATTAATCATGTTTTAAATGAGAAATTTCATGAACTATTCAGTTAAGGCCAGGCATTTTTGGACGTCTCGAAAAAATACGAGGAAACGCAAGGTTGGGGGGGGGGGGGAGGACATGTCATAATTTTGGTAACGCATTTCAACGACCTGACAAATCATGTAACAAACATAACGGACAAAGATTTAAGGTAATGTATTTAACTATAATAAATAATTATTACCTTGTTAGTAAGAAAGATACAAATTACTGTATTCATAAATTCAAGACATTTCCCATTACAGGCGTAACAGATATAGTCAGTATATAAAATTGTAACCACTGGCATATTTTACCACGTAAAAACTGCTAGCTTACGGAAGTTACCAACGGACAAATTCGTTGTCTTAAGATTTATTTTAAAAAATTTAAACACATTTTGGAACATCTCTTAGGGGGTGAGGCTCAGCCCCCCTTAGCTCTCCCTAAAGGGCGCCCTTGCTATAGGCCCTACTCAAAGAAGGTATTTTTAAAGAAAACATTTTTTCTAACATGACATATATGTGTCCGGCTGTTTGGCTCGGCGGTGAGTGCTCGTGGCCGGTGGACATTGGGTTCCGAGTTCTATTCTCAGCCGGAGAAATAAACAGACATACAAATTAAGATCACTAAGTAATTGTCGGACTGATTGTGACCTAAATAAATATTAAAGTTATACTGACATGTTTGTACCGTAGCACAAAGTAAATAGAATTTGCGCTATAATCGCAAATTCAATATTTTTCTCAGAATTTCATAAAGGCGAAAAATAAAGTAATTCAAAATGGCGATTGAAATCGAGCCATAAAAGAAAGAGTAGGTCGGGCGGGCTGTCGGGGTGAAGAAGGAGGGGGATGGTGTTGGTTTCGCGTGAGTCTCGGTCCTTGGCTTTATCTTTGACACGCGGTGGAAGGCCGGGGGGGGGGGGGATAGGGGGGGGGCGGAGAAGGGTAGACGGTGGCGTGAGTCCCAGGACACACCCCTTTCCACACACCTCAGCTGCTGCGGCCACCCAAACAGCTGTTGAAGCGCAAGGAAATGTCCCCTACACCAGCGAACGAAAAAATTATGCACCGTGTTTATAAAATACTAGCAGTCCCCCGCGGCTTTGCTCGCGAGTATTATTCGTAACTGATAATATTTACTTTAATTTAAAAACCTCTTTGTACACAAGATTGGTACTTCAGTCATCAAGTGTTAGAATGTTCAAGCGGCTAGTTGAACTAATTCTGCAGAAGGATAAGTAGCTATAGCTGTCCACGCGAAAAGCAGTCTTAAGTTTGTCCCTGCCACTAACAGCGACTTCGCCTAGACCTTATTTATAAAACTGCCAATTTGACGTTGTGGGGTAGTTACAGACATCTAAGGTAAGTGGTTAATCGAATGAGAAACATCTGTTTACCCTTTGCACAACCATGGGCGACGGTGCCCTCAATTATATATTGTCAAAATATTCACTTTAACTTTATTGACATTACGAAGTTTCAGAGGGTAAAGGTTTCTGGTGCCCCAAACCTGAGATTAGTGAGATGATATATCGTCGGTTCACTGCCAAAAGTGACAATGTCAAAATGAGATAAAATTATAAAAATGCTACGAATATGTATATGTTGTTCACGAACAATTGCCCAAGTTTAAAGTCTATTCGTCGTTTCGTACTGTTGTGTCACACTATAATAACATACCACATGTTTGTTAATATCTACACTTTAATACTGTTTTTAAACGAAATAGCATTTATTACTCAATCACTTTTGGCAGTATACCGACGATATGTCAGCTGATATTGAGAGGAACCTAAGTGGAAAGCAAACTGCAATTTTACCCCTTTTAAACACTACATGTAAATTGCACTAATTCGATCTGCCGTGCAGTTTTGGTGTGTCAGAATTGAACGTTTGCACGCAGCTTTTAACGGAATTCGAGCCCAGAACCTCCCGGAATTTAGACCTGAGTGACAAACAACTGCGTCACGTAACGTCGAAATAATTCATGAAAATAAAATTTATTGAAAAATAAATAAATAAAATATCTATATCCTGGGCTCATAGAGGTTGTACAACACCACGTCTCGATAGGTTACTCTAGCGAAACTCCTGTATAAGTTGTTTCTCGCTGCTCGTTCCTGCTTTTCGGATCGTCTGCCTTGATTATTGACCAACTAAGTTTTATTCTTAATAATTACGTTTCTTACAAATAAAAAAAATACATACATATTTTTTTTAAATATTTACGTAAGCATCACTCTGACGCGAACAACACCTCAATATCGCTACTGGTTAGATAGA
>PNEQ01105563.1:107704-152283 GCA_003012365.1 Medauroidea extradentata | reverse complement strand
TGTCGCTTCAGTGGAATTGCGTTTGTGGCATGATACATGTCCCCACACGAAGCGCATGCGGCACACGGCAACACATGTAGCATGCGGCACCATACCTTGCCGCAGACGACAAGCCGCATGCTACACACAGCCGACAGCTGTCGTCAGCCGCATGCGACATGTTGCCAAAATGTTGCTTCAGTGGAATTGTGGCTTTATATACAACACGTTTGAGCCTGGCAACTAGTCAACTTCTCCCGCGGTGTGCCAGTGTTTCTAGGCAAAGGGTTGAGGAGTGCGTGCAAAATGAGTGACATTTATGTAGAACGTTACTATCGAGGTCAAATTGCGGTTGTGTTTGGAATACGGTCTGTGAAGACTACAAAAATGAAGAACTGAAAAATCACATGTCAATATCAGCGTGTATGCTTTGTTGGTTTTACCCAGAGTTTAAAGACTCGTCAACCGAACAGAAGACAGAAATGTGTAATTTTCAAACATATTGTGTGTTTATTAAGTGATTATAAATATATTATAAAGAACTGTGGCACAAATGAATACCATAAAATAAATGGTGACGTAGTTAGAAAAATTAATTAAAACTGAAAGAGCGGTATATTTTGTGTAATTTTCGAACAATTCTTGCAATGAGGGAAAGTTACAAACTAAAGACGTAGTTTGGACATACGCCATTGCAGGAAATTGTGTGTCACAGAAAACAAGAGAATACACACAAACAGGCAAGTAAACAAGCAAAAGGACGTTTTTTGCAACTGGCATACAAAGGTAAACATATACAATTCCACAAGGAATTCATTCAGTGATTTACAAGAAAATTACACAAATGAGCATCCAAGCACCAATAAACAAACCAAAGAAAAATAAGTAACTCAGCTTATTACACAAAATGAATTTCGTCAGTAAATATGAAACCACCATACCACCTAACGTCTGGCTGTGCTATGCTGACGACTCTCTTAGTTTGGCAACATGGTTATGAGAAATTTGACGAATTCGCTCGTTTTCCCCACTCGCTATGGTCATCGATCCAATTTATTTACGAAACAGAAACCAACAACAGTATTCAGTTTCTAGATGTGCTCGCAATGAAAGAAAAACTAACTATTTCCACAAAGGTGTACAGGAAACCAGCACTTATTGGTCGTCATACCTACATTTCAAATCCAACCACTCTGCGAGCACAAAAACTGGCATTCACTTCAGCTAACCGAGCTTAAAATATCTGTGCACACAAACGAGCAGAAACAGACGAACATATACACTGAAAAAATGAACTGGATGCAAATGGTTATCTCGTCGATATAAAACGAAATCTAAAACAAAATATTGCAGATATAGACTTAAATGGACAACCAACCGAGAAACCTACGGAAACTCTGGTTATCCCATATTTTCGTGGCCTCTCTGAAAAAATAAGACGATTTGGCAATAAATATGGACTCCTAGAGCTTTCAGATCAGAAAATTTTATAAAACCCTTGGTTACAAATTTAAAACTAAAGTCAGACAAGTCACACAAAACAGAAATGCGTGTGTCAGATCTCATGCGAATGTGGCTTTGAATACATGGGAGAGACTGGCTGACCCCTTTTACACGCATAAAAGAACACAAAAGTAATATAAAGAAGGGTGAAGTTAAAAAATCTAAAATTGAAGAATATGCCTGAGACAATAGCCACAGAATACCCTGGGAAAATTATATTCCAGAGACACAAGAAACAAACACAGCTATAAGAAAAATAATATATATATATATATATATATATATATATATATATATATATATATATACATTTATATTTAGCAGTAGAAATAGCCAGTAAAGTATACATAACTGAAAAAGATTTGGTTACCAATAATTAAAAAATAAGTAAATTTTCAACAGAAATAGCTAAGTCCCAGCCATAATCAAAGGAAAGCATTAACCAATAACAACAGAATCTTGCGCAGCCAACCAGAAAACGGCTCTGTCCTATTGGCCGAGATAGAAGAGGGGGTGCAGAGTATGTAACTACTTGTTTTCCAGTGCCCATATTGAGTCTGCAGGTGCTCCTCGTACTGTGTATGTGCCTGAAGACGGGGACAGACTGTCTCTGAGTCTCTGAAACGTCGCAGTTTGTTTTGTCGCAAGGAGACCATTGTGTTCGATTGTGTTTTCATTGTCCAAAGTTACTGTGTTTCTTGTTTTCGTTCGCTTTTCTCAAGGTGTCTGTGTTTCTGCCGTGTCGTCTACATAAACTTTTTTTTGTCGTTCATTTTGTTTTGTCTGTTTATTGTAATTATTTACTGTCTGTGGTTTCGTATTTACTGATGGAATTACTTTTGTTGAATAATCTGAGTTGCATACAAATGAACTTAGAGGTAAGTAGGTAAAAAAATATAATTTTTCATTTAAACACACGCGTATGTTACCACATAATTAATGAAAATATTTGCCACTTTATAAACTTAATGGAGTTGTATAATGTAATACTTTACTTGGTTTAACACATATTTACTTCCAAAATGTATCACCATCCCAGTGACCACTGTGAGCTTCGCTTTTTCGCCATGACACATACACACCTTTCAGAACTTTAAAAGTAACCATATAAGTCTTGTTGGTGAACGTATACAGCCTTGTTGCTTCGAAACTATCTCGAATGCTGTTGACTGGTAATAAATTGAAGTATTGTGACTTATAAAGTATCTTCAAATGGGATACCATCTCTTGCGTGAACATAATTATGCAGAGTGCATGTTGCTTTGATAACAGTTACGCCATTGAAAAGCTTAAGTTGAAAGCTCTGTGAGAAATCTTTCACGTATTAGTTAGGATGCTAAATGTGTACTCAACAATTCGTTGGATTGTAGAAAGACGATAGTTAAATATTCTCTGAGTTTTGGTCAAGCGATTTCCCAGGAAAATGTAGGCCTATAGTTAAATCTACTTTCTACACGAAAACTTAGTCCGAAAAAAAAAAAGTAAGGCAGATACTTCACAGGTAGGACTTATTGTCTCTGGCCCAGAAATGTTCCTATTTTCATAACTAACTGTTTTGATAAAAGTGGAATGATTGAGTAATGTTGGATATTTCCTACGGATATTAAATTTACAAAAATAAAATATTTGTCACTTTCAGCAATGGCAAGTGAAACTTCGGGTGAGTGATTTGTGTAGTTATAAAATAGCGATCCTGAATATCTGGTTTAGTGATCAGGATGCGTTTCCCTTTGATTGCTCCCAAAAATGAAGAAAATGTGTACGTTTTATTGAATCTCCCTGCTGTCTGAATGCAAAACTGCATCGCTAAAATAGGAATGAAGACGTTATAGTAAGCGTTATCACTAGCATGGGACATACATTCACAGCATATGTCGGAGTGAGCGAAGAGATTGTGGCCAGCACTTAATATCTAGGTCTTAAATGTTGGTGAGGGGTACCATGATGTGAGTGTGGAGTGTGGAGTAGTGCCGGGATAAAAAATGGAGATCCCCGAGAAAACCCACCGACCAGTGGCATCGTCCTGCACGAGTCCTACGTGCGCAACTCCGGAGATTCACCCCGCTGAGAATCGAACTCGGAATGCCTTAGCGGGAGGCGAAAGGCATAACCCCTCGACTACCACAGCCCCTAACAGATTCTGTGATTGTTATGATTTCCATCATGCAAGAATAGTGAAGGTCCTAATGTCCTTAAAAGTGAACCCTGATCCCAAATTCCGTACATATAATAAAAACCTCGTTTTATTGTAGACAATTAACAGAATGGTGCAATTGTTACTGTAATTATTATTAGGAAAAATATTACGATATCACACTGTAAAATAAATGTCATTGTTTTATTTATACGTGTTTCAGCCGTATGTTCATAGCTCATGTACGCCATAACTACGTGAACTTTTCAAATACGAATGTTAATGGTGTCAAACATTCTGTTATAAGGTTATACGCGCTTCCGTTACAATAATAGCTTCAATGCCGAAATGTGTCATTTATTTTACAGTGTGCTGCAGTCTCTTTTATTTTAAAATGTTAATAAATAATTTAATTTTTTTGTTACAGCTTTTATAGAATCATATATATTTTCCAGTTAAGAGGTTTGCAAACAAAATGAGAGAGTTAAAAAAATGAATTTAGAAGATACTGGAAATAAATAATAAGCTAACAAATCTGGCCAAGCTAGGAAGTAAGTGAACATATACGTTTATGATGCGTACATACCCTTTCAGATGGGTAATTTAGAATAAGGCACTTCTCAGTTCCCGTCAAATGTTTCAATTCCAGGGATAGTAGAAGAGGAAACTGTGGCAGAAATCTAAGAAGGTAACGTCCTACTAGAGAAGACTAGCGGCCCTAGTGCGAGTTCAATAGAGAGAAAAGAGCACCGAAGAACAACATTGAGAATTATATTGATACTCTACAACCTATAAAAATATAAAAAGTTAAAAAAGAGGGCGATTTCATTAATTTTTAAAAAATAACTTTTATCCTTTGTTCAGCCCTTGCCACTATATGATAACATGAGCTTGTGATTTGATATAAAGAAACCTGTAATAGACTATGCAGTTAGGAACATAATACAATATGCTTTTAAACCTTTGCTTTCACTTACGAAACTGCACTTTACCAATATAACCTTTCCCTTTCGCTTACATGTAACTAAGTTCGGTATGCCCCAACAAATTGTGCTAAACCAATTTTTATATTCAGCGTCGTCACACCAGTAACAAAAAATTGCCCAGTCACGTTATTTGCGCGAGAATAATGTCAAACCGACTTCATTGTAACCTCCTGCACCAGAGCAGAGTAGTAACTAAATTGTGAAGTAATTGTGCTTTGTTTCTCCAGGACCTTTGGAAGAAAGAGATTATCAATACACGACTGTAAATCAGAGAAGGCCATGGTTCCCGTAGCGTTAGCACTCCTGAAGCAAATTCTGTAGCATAAGATTCTGTGTCTGAACTTTCGGAAAACCTCTTCCCTGAACAAGATTTTTCTTACTGTTTGATATGTATTTCTTATGTTAGTTACGCGAGAAGACGTGAGACCTGTAGGCCAATATTTACTTTTTCTGTATTTATTTGCGTTTAAATTGCAACGCCAATTATTATGAATTATTTATATATGCCAAAATAAAACCTTCGAATACATATACTTTCTAAATTTACTTACGCCGTAGATTTAACTGATTGTACTTTTAACAGTGAAATTTAATATAGTCTACATAGTAATTTTATAAAAAAAATATAAATTTTTATGCATTGTGCTCTTATTTCTTCAGCACTAAAGTTCAGCATATTCCGAGATAAATTATATAGTAACTAACGAATTCGTATAATTTATTGTTTTTATCAGCTAATCATTATTGCGATGTTATTTTAATCTTTTGAGTCGACCTCTCCTTTCCGATAACGCTATTTTAATAAATTTCAAATAATTATGTTATAAACGTTAAAATAACTAGAAAAGTATAAGCGTTAATCATACCTTAGTCACATATTATAATTTCTTGTACGGAAAAATGTAACGAAGTTCTCGAATCATTTCAGGACTTTTTTTTGTGTTGGCCAGTATGCATTGCTAACTCATCACATAAATTAACTGACAAACATAAATAAAGAACTTTTAATTTTAAGTTTTCCAAATACATTTTTATTTGCACTATAAAAAATAACACTGAAGGCACGGCATATCATTTAACGGGTTTTACTAATATTTAAATTGTTCATGAATTGTTGGATCTATCGCATGTCACAAAATCAATTTGACTGTGTATCTACGTTTTGTTGGCAGAATTTCATTGGAAAAGTTAATTGGCTACAGTTAGTAACCGTGTTCGCCGAAACCACACCTCCTAGTTAAAAAGAACACCACGGGAACGTGAACGCGTGAATAAAAGGCCTGAAATAGAAAACACCTGCTGCTTGGCTGTATGGTTTTGGAACTATATGAAAAAAGCCGGGTATAAACTACTTTCCGATAAGGATGATTAAAATGACAGCAGCCGTTTTGAAACACAGCCAAAAATCGAGATGAGTGCCTCTTATACTTTCAACTCAAAGTGTCACGTCGTAAGCGAACAGGGGAGGATTTGTCGTAGGCGTAAAGCGAAGAGGAAAATTGGGCTAGTTTCCACCCTTTCTGCTCGAAGCTTGTGAGCGGAGCAGTTGCTGTGCTAGGAGCACGGGATCTGACAAGCCATCAAACTAGTTTGACGCGCCATCAAACTTTCAAGCTCCCTGCCTTCCCGCGCACGTCACCGAGGAAACTCGGGCTATTCCCCACCTCCTTCACTTCCACCCCCATCAATATTTCCCTCCCCCTCCATCCGTTATAAGTCGATAACTTTTAAGTTTACATGTTTTAGCGGCCTGCCCGGGACAACCCTTGACAAAACGGAAACTTCCCCGTAAAACCGCATTGAACGGCGGGAGGGAATTTATGAATTCTCGACTCGGAGAGTTCGCTATAACTTCTTAAAGGAAATGCGAATAGTGAACTGGTTGCCTCGAGGGGCGCAGCATATTAGCCGGGCTAATATTTCCCGGTGCCCGACTTCCAACTTCGCCCCTCGCAACGACCTGCTATCGTCCAACTTGCATACGCGTTATTCATGCATGGCGGAGTTTTACGACGCGAGGCCCAGCCCTCCCGTCGGGGGAGTTTAAATCAATATTTTTTTAACAAAACCGTTTCCACGCTTTGCGGAAGGGGCAACTAAGGACATCTAAGGTGCACTGTGCTCCAGGCGTGGAATGTATGTCAGGGGGATTTACGTATCGTTGGCAAAGATGTTATTAGCCACACACACACACAACTTTACACAAGGACAGGGAATGAAAGATGAATCTACCATGGATATTTTTTTAAAAGAAACTATACCGATATTCGCTTGGAGTGATTTCGAGAAGGATTGCCGGATCAGGGAATCGAATCCAGGCCCTTCCGAATGCAAGGTGAATGTTTTACCACTAAGTACACTCACTAGATATTGAACAGAGTAAAAAAAAATTGTGTAAATTCTCGTTACTTCAGAACTCATACCAAGAGAACTTTCTGCATTTTCGTTGTTCTATAATACAATATTAGAACGTCTAGTATAAGTTTATAAATAAAGTATAAAATTTACGCGTATCATGTGATACGAATTTGTATTGTGAAGCAAAGTTAAAAACTGAATCAAGTTTCTTCTTTTGCTAATTGTGAAGGTTTTTGCTTCTAGTACGCTATACCAATTTAGTTTGTGTCCAAGTGTTAACAATGATTTAGTTTTAAGAACTTCAACGAATTAACAGGCCATATTATGAAAACTCATTCGCAAACGATACGAAATAATTGACTGGTGCTTAAACATTAAAATCTAGGCTTTTACATGATAATGGCTTCCCAGAAAATTATACTTATCTTGTCCAGATTACTACTTCAATTAAATTCAGAGTAAAAGCGAACATTCTTTTTATATTATGCAGAAGTGGATATTTTCACCGAAAACACATTGTTTTATGTTTCAGATACAAAAGTTCTCCAATGATCAGGAAATAGTTGGAGTGGAGAGTACAAGTCGTAAGGCAAATATGGGCTAAAGAAGATGAGAAATGACGAGAGATAAATGATGAAGAATAGGCTGCAGCTCACTGCAGTAACAAATTACAACGAACGAGTCATTTCCCTCTCGCATGTGAAATATATGTTTTCTTAGTAAATTTATAAATTTACTAAGAACTTAACAGACATTTGAAAGGTCACACATTAGATCAGTACGCTTTTAAAAAACACTGAATAACATTTGAAAGCTGAGTTTTGTTAAATGTTATAGTTTTCTGTTGTGTTGTAGGAATTGATATTAAACGCTTCTAATTATAGAGGCATACTTCTGAAACGAAAAAAAATCTTGAATCGATTAATAGATATGGCAGAGCCTAACAAATAAGCATTTAAACTGCGGCTTGGAAAGAATAAACCGTATACTTAGCAACATGATCTACCACTCGCATGTTCAGCATTACCCTGTGACGGAACGAATAAATGTACCTTAACTCCATCTAAATAGACGAAAGAGGTGTATCCAAATAAGTAATTTTCATAATCTGCTCCATTTACCTAGCAAACGTTAATAGGATGTGATCTAGTTTTTCGTAAGATGTCATTAGAATAAATGCTGACAGTTGGCTAATTTGCTTCAGGACAGTGTGCTTGCACCAGCCCTGTTCAACATCTATACAAACGAGTTGTTACTGTCTGAAGTATCTTGGAGCTTGAGGTAAGCTTACGAAAGTCCACTCACACCTTACAGTAACAATTTTTAGGTGGTACAAATGACATTTAACTTCGCTTTGAAATAATTTACCAACAATAAATTACAGGGAGGAGATTTTGTGGCCAAATCCAGCCAAATCCAAGAACTGCTCTTTCCACCTCAAAAATCACAGGCAGTCAGAAGTGTAAATTTCACGTGGCAAGAAAACGATTTGGATCTCTGTGGCAGTGTACAAATCTTGGATAAGGTAAGGTAAGTGGACTTTACGCCTCGTCGACAGTGCGGTCGTTAGAGACGGCGACACACAACCTACTACAATGACAGGAACTGGGAGAAGATTCGGCCATGGTCTTTTTGTTAAGGAACATCTTGGGGTCACTTTGAATCGTGTCCTGCCCATAAAAAACTGCCTTAGTTCCAGGCTAAAGTCTCAGTTTGGAACAATGTGACACGGAAGCTGACGGGGACGAAGTGAAGCGACGTGAAGGGATTTTGATCAGCGCTTAACCCATCCAGTTACAGTGTCCACGTTTAAGGTGGATAGAACGCCAAAGAGGAGAATTATCATAATTTTCGACATAAATACCTTTCCCTCGCATATTATAGAAAATCAAGGTTCCGTAATCCGTAGATTGCATTTTTGTTTATCTTCTTACCTATTACATAGTCACAGACTTTCTTATTTTTGGAGCACTGATGGCAGATAGGAAACATGTCTCTTTTATCCTATCTGCCATCACTGCTCCAAAAACAAGACAGTCTGTGACTATAAAATAATGCAATAAGTTGTACAAAATGATCATTTCCGGATTGGCGAACCTTGATTTTCGATAATAAGCGAGGGGAAAAAGTAATGTCGAAAATTGTGAAGATTCACTTCTTTGGCGCAACATCCTCCTTAAGGACACATGTTTCACGTGGCTGAATCGTATTGTAGGTGGGTGCTGTTAGCCGACAGTAATTTATGCCCAAATCTTCCAGCGATCCATCTTTGACCAACCTATCTAGTGGAGTGCGTGAGTGAAATATTTTGGTCAGCGCTTAACATCGAGGTCTTTAGCGCAGGTGAGGGGTGATATGAGGCGAGTATGGAGAAGTGGCGGATTGAAATGGCGCGGGATCCCCAAGTAAAACCGCCAACCAAAGGCATCTTTCGACATGATTCCGACATGCGGAAATCCGGGTCGACCCCACCTCCCTCCCGGGAATAGAACCCTGGTGGATCGCCTTGGCGGCAGGCGAATGGCAAATGATCTGACCGTTCGACCACCACGACTCTTTGATCAAGAAGTTATAGACTTTAATTTGTATGCGTTTTTTAAATTTGAGTATTCAGAACGTTCGAAATATGATTTTAAACTCGCAAACAAAATCAACCTTCGATCGAATATAATAATTTTTATTGGTTATACGATAATGCATGCATTATGCTAAAGTACAAGCAATATAAGTGTTTTTTTTTTACATTTTATCCTTATCACTAGCAGCCCGCTTGACATATGATTAGTTGAAATAGCTGGAAGGAGCATTGTGACAACCCGCTCAAGCAAGAAATACATATTGTATCAGAATCACAATTACACGAGATTAGGAACTGTAGGTGGGCTTTAGTAGATTAGGTTTTCATAAAAGTATCCTGCCCGGAAATGTTCTGTTGCGATAGAAAGGTAGCCGTCTGCGTGGACGTATTTTCCGTGCTCGAGGTCTAGAAGCGTGCAAGCGGTAAGGGCGACTTGGTGCGCGCATCACACCTCCTCGTGACCTCTAGCAAGTCACTGAATTCGCATGCAACTTTCTAGCCGACAACTCGCCTGTATGCGACTGTCAGTGGTAATCATATACATTTATGACGCATTATAAACTATCATAGTGTACTGTACACGCCTATGCTTTTTAAAAGATTCTGTGCTAAGATTTTTACAGCTGAAAAGTACCGTAAACCGAGGGTCCTTGTAGAGTAAATTTGACCACTCAAAATTCTGGTTTTTTTGTCGTTTAGTGACGAAGTTTCAAACATTAACTGTAAGGTTGAAAGAAATTTTTTAAAATACTCGGCTCACAATATCTGTTTATTTACCAGAAAATTCAAAAACTAACATTTTAGTGGTCAAAGTAACCCCGAAAATGGTCAAAGTACGGTACCGCAAGAACACCCATTCTCATCATATGCGGCCACGATAAACTAGGCTTCAATGAATAGTTGTGGTACTTGGAATGGGTATACACACATGTAACGCTCATTGAATGCTGTTCCTAATCAGATATAACTAATGTAACCGTAAAAGCTCTGCATACCGCTCGGTCCCCTGGGCACCGTAAGGGCGCGGCTACCGCAATTTTGATCATCATTTTTTTATTTTTTATTTGTACCAGATACTTTTTTTCTTATTTTAGACACAAAATGTGACTAAATTTGGCTCGAATGAAATTTTTTTTATCTCTAATAGTTTTCGCGCAATGGCTTGTTAAAAGTCATATTTTGCATGTTTCCGTTTTAAGGACTACACTAAAACCAACTGATAAACCAAACTAAAAAAAATCACAGTCGATAAAGGCAGTGTAGGCTAAAATGTCATGCTAATAAAAATTAAGAATAAAAATTATTTGTAATAAAAAAAATATGGAAAATTTAAAATTTTTATTTTCAAATTCAGCATTTTTTAAAAATAAAAATAATTGTTATTATTTATTTTTATGAGCATGACATTATAACCTGAAATGTTTTTATCCACCGTGATTTCTTTAAGTTTGGTATATCAGTTGGTTTCAGTGTAGTCCTTAAAACGGAAACATGCAAAATATTACTTTTAACAAGCCATTACGCAAAAAACTATGAGAGATAAAAAAATTTCATAAGAGCCAAATTTAGTCACATTTTGTGTCTAAAATAAGGAAAAAAATATCTGGTACAAATAAAAAATTAAAAAATGTTGATGAAAATTGCGGTAGACCTCGCCCTTAAATGGGTATGATGAAATTAAGTACAGCCGTTTCACCTGGATACACTGCTGCTGCTCAAAGTGGCAACCCTGCTGTTCATCGTACAAAGTGTACCTCCGACTAAGATTAATTCTACTACAGACTAGAAAGAAAATGCGTTTCCTATGGGAGAGTTTGGTACACGGAAAATTTATACCGCTAGTTTCGCTGCAATCGCATGTGGTCCAGAAAAATACGAAACTGTTGTAAAATTAATTTTAAATGGGATTGGAAATGACAGAAGTCATTTAATTTAGTTTTAAAGTGAAAATAAACCAATTTCGCGTTTTTGATTATCAATTTTATGTAACACAAAATTCAGGAAAGCACTGTGATTGGTCAGTTTGCACACATTAGCGATACTAGCGCTCAATTTTCTCCGTGCCAAACTTTTAACAATTATCTTTCTAACCTGTAGTGGAATTATTCTTACTTCGACGGATCCTTTCATACACATTCTCAGTAACACCTTGTGGGAGCTAAATATTTTTTTCTGCAGCCAGAACTCTTCGAAGATTTTTCTCCAATTCCACAGAGTTCTCATGAACAGAACTTTTCGGACAGGTGTTACCAAGTCCCATCTACATTATCTAACCACAGACTAAATAGTAATACAGACGTGAAATGACGTGGCGGCTCGTTTGATATAGGCGAACTTGGCCGCTTATTGGCTGCCCGAGGCTGTAGACTCCAGCCCCGTGTCTGTTTGGCCCCTGCATGTTACTACAGGTTTCCTATTGGCCTGGCTGCCGACTAGCAGAGCAGCTGCCTCACGCTGATTGGCAGTAGGTGTTTCCGCCATGTTGCTGGCCAGGGAAGCCATTTTGCTGGCGTGTGTGACTGAGTTCGCCTTCCTGCCGACTATTTCACTTCTGTATTCCTAAATATTCTGTGATCTAACCGTGTGTAATAGCTAGGCAAAGGAAAATTCGTGAGTTCAATAACCTCTGCGTTAGAATCTACTGTCCTGTGTATTGTCAAGCCTCGACCATTTGACCATTAGATGCTTCTCACTGGAACAGGAACATTGAACGAATAGACGGGGCTTGAATACATATAGGAAACTGGATTCTAACAAGCGGATCATTGCACTTCGCGAAATATTCCTATCCTTGTGCTAGAAGTCACCATTGTGCGACGCGAATATAATAACTAGCCAGCCAATCAGCATCGAAGCGCCTGTGACATCAGCGAGACAGAAATGGTAGACGCAACGCGTACAGTATTCCAAATATAAATTTGAAAATAATTTTACTATCCGAAAATCTTCGTGCAAGAGGTTTACGGATGTTAAAATTATTTTCAAATTTAAACACGAGTATTACTGAAATTCGTTTATTACATATGCTCTGGTGTTATCATATTAAAATTTATAAAAATTACAGTTTTAGTATTTTGTAGATTTTGTGGTTTTCACACCCTTATTTTTCTAAAAACAGTTTAATTTTATACTTGAAAGTAAGGCATACTACCGCATTGTGTTGTATAAATAAACGTCCGCTGATAAAATATCTACTCGGTAAAAAAATCCAATCGAATTTTGATGATTAGGTCAGATTTTATTTACGATTGAGTATTCCAGTGGTCCGCTGACATCGTACCTTTCCACACCCGTTAAGGTAAAAACACTTATGACTGGCACAATATAGGAAAATGACGTAGGTATAGAGAAGGTTAGGCAAAACACGCGTAAAAATGCACTGGTAATACCTTTAGGCTACTACTATGCGACACAATTTTGTCACAACCAACTGATACTGATTAACCACATCTGCTCTGCTTCAGTCTTATTCACGCTCTCTAACTGGCATATCTTCACAGTATCACTATCATAGATTCATTACAGTCCATCCTGAGCCTTTGTGAGTTAACGTCATTTTAAACCTTTAAACTACCTTACACAAACTGGCCGAAAAAAAAAACGTAGATAGCTCTACGACTACCATGGATGTTTCTGGCGAGGGCTCGGTGGAAAAGTTGCAAGTTGAAAGTTGCCAGTCAGTGCTGCCAATATGCTTTATGTATTATCTTCTAAACGCGAAATCAAAATCACCCAAAAAATTTACTTCCTGGAAAACAAATCTTTTAAAAACTTTTACTCGCGTCATAAATTTTAAATTGTGCCTAAAGGGAACAATCCGAATCGATACTTAACACATCAGTATACAATTTGTAATTGTATACCTGTACACGAACTGTGTAACCCTAGTTTTTACCAAACAGACGGGATCTACAACCACAGATAGCGGTATTTGTGCGTAGTTGCGTAGTGTAGTTAAACTAAACAAAATTTCTAAGTAATTTTTTTTCAAAAACAAATTTTTAATTTCTTCTGAAATACTATTATTGTATCACCTAGTAAACAGGAACTTTTACAATTTTCTGCTAAATTATTACCCTGGAAATCAAAAATTTTATAGGCTTCTACTTAAACAATAAGAAATTATTTTGGTTTTCACTTTACTTGCAACTGAACGGAACCGGAAAAAAGTATAGATATCTATATGAAATAACTATTTCCAGCAACTATGATTGGCAACTACGTTGCACTTACAGAAAAGCGTTGACTTAGCTAGCAATATTTTAGTATGATTAAATGTCTCGCAAACATAAATCAACCCTAGACGTTTTCTAGAGCCTCTTCTAGCTTGAAAGTGTTAACCAAATGCCGAACGATGCAGGAGTGACTGACTGACTAGAGGTAATGGAATGCAGGCGATAACCAAGACAGACGATCAGAAAAAGCTGAAAAAAGCCCCATTTCAGAGCAGAGTACAATGCAGGAGAATTCGAAAGATCCCATTAATCTTGCCAAGAAATAACCTTATAGAAAGATACAACGTTACAATACACATTCTAAGGTGAAGTTATTCACAACTTATCTCGGCTAGAAACGAAGAGCTTCAAAAGTATATCAAATATTGAAAATACTAGTGCAAATATTCAGGAGAAACATAGAGAATCTTAGTATTTAAATAATAAATTAAAATACTTAGTTTTAAGATTTTTTTATAAAGTTCACGATAAATTATTGCATTATTCATTTTACGTTACTTTCCATTAATTTTTTCTGCACAACGCAATATCAATTATAGTAATGTTTAGAAAACTTATAGCCTGAATCTAAGCATAAAAATATAATTTTAATTTTTGTGCTAGCTCCCAAATGCGTCAGCTTTGAAAATTGAATGAGAAATTCTGTCGAATCTTTTTTTACAAGTTAAAATATCAAATGTGCATTTTCTGAACATATGCATGCTTACAGGTAAGGTAACGTGTATCAGCTGTCGACTACGAAACATAGTTATCACGTGTTATTTTTACATTCGTCATATTTCAGATGGTCCCCTAGTAAATATTGGTTTGTGATATCAGTGATTGCGCATGTACCAGTATCACTCAAAATATTTGTTATGGAAATACGATGTTTTCATAAAAAGGTAAAAATCTTATTTATAGCCACGTTTGGCTTTAGTCCTATCGAATGTATAAAAAAAATATCGAAAATGGCAAAAATTAAATTTTGTACGGCTTCGCCGCTCGGTCTTACAAAGATAAATGAGGGAAGCACATCCTCGCATTTGTAATTCAGTCCTTTGGCTTTGTACGTGCAACTATATTACACTGTTGCAAGATATAATATACGTACTATTAGCCTTCAAAGGGCACGAGCGTTACCTAGAAGCGCGTGGGGTCTGAAGACCAACTGTTTCTCGTTCATCAACTGTCTCATCGCCTCTTAACACAAAGCGCAAAGCTGGTGACTGTCTTCCCCTCGAAGACTTCTCTTAAACCCAGCATCATTCAGGAGTCAGTATTTGACAAATGTCTATCTGCATTGCCGCTGAGACATATTGAGAATGTATTTAAGTATTGGTGCGTTCATTATATAATTTAAATAGTGATATATGTGGTCTGTATGATGCGTATAGTCTTAGCTCTTTTCTTAAGAAAGGCGATAATGCAACGCAATCGAGCAAGTTTGGAAATCAGCCACACTAAACACAAAGCTGCTGTGAAGCTGCAACTAATAGACGAATTCACGTTTGGTGAATAGCGACATTAAATGTTCTATGGTTTCACTGATACCAATAAGGATGTTTGTAAATATTTCTTAAAAAATAAATTGCCTTACTGGCGCTGACATATGCTACAAAAAAGTTACTAATTTATTGAGTTAATTCCTCAAGCATTGTGCCACCTTAGACTCACTGAGAAATAAGTGCTTAACGAAAGAGATATATGTACATTCGACCAATAAAATTTTACAAAACCTAAATTCATACGTAAGATTGCAGTGCAATACATCCCCACAAAACAACTGTTTATTTCTCCAGAAATATTCTCCTGTACCTGAAGATTTGTGTCTTTAAGTTCAGCAGAAGAACGCTTAATTTTACGACCTAAAGCTGTGTTATCTAGTGATCTATGTTGACTAAATGGTCACGTGCCATGATTTCGTATACTAAAATGACGTATTTTGTAGTTTAGTAATTTGGCCTATTTTTTTTTTTTTTTTTTTTTTTTTTTTTTTTTTTTTTTGTTTTGACGATATTATTCCGAATAGGCTACGTGCAATCTGTTTTGTTACACCCAAAAATTTTTAAATTATTAATTACTAATTAATAGACTGGAACACGGTCTTGTATAGTTTAGTAACATATGGCGCGAGGAGAATGTACAGAATCGCGAATGTTACTACAGAATTAGGCCTACGCTACTCTTGTAAGGGATCCATTTATTTACCCTCCCCTGAAGACAATGGGAAGAAGCTATGAGGAGGAGTAGAGTCGGAATGCAAGCATAAAGTAAACCGAAACACCCCGACAAAACCCGTTGGCCAACTCAAACCTCAGCTACAACACCCTTCATGTGAAAATCGAGATGAAACGTTGTTGCCTGGAACACAGCAGAAATCCCTTCGGTGGGAGTCCAGCTTTCCTCGCATTATCGTAGTCATTTATACTCCGACCTTTTGTCCGGGCTCCAGCTGCTAATTCTCCAGGGAAATTTACATCGGTGACACTGGAGTGAATCGATGATAGCTTATTTGTTTATATTTATATTATTTTAAAGCCGCAACTGACAAACAAATACGATTTTCTTGTTTGTGATAACATTCCGACATCTTAAAATTTCAGTATTTAATATAAAGCTCACAGGTACTGTTCATATTGTAAATTTGTTTACTAAAAATATGTAGCGTTTATAAGCTATGACACAAATACTTTTCACCTTTGTTGCGTAGTTAATTGTCAGTCATAAATTTCCCCTTCGTTCTGTCACACAACAAATGTAAGAAATTCAGAATAATTGACGAAAAGGATTTGTCAAAACTTATTTCGAAATGTTTTTATTTACTCACTTTCTTGTCTGTCTGTTTGTTCGGCAACAATGAGCTAAATATGTATACATTTTAACGTAGTTCAAAACTAAATTGCAATGCAATTTTCTTATCCGTATGTTTGTCTGTTCGGCACAAATTTTGCTATAAATTTTAAACTGTCTCCCGGTGAGCTAGAGACTTAAAACTTTCAGCACAGATAAGAACTGGATAACATAGCAACATAAGAGAGAAAAAAATATACGAAAGTGTATTATTTATGAAATAAATAATTTTTGATACACCGCGTTTTTAAAACACATTACTGAAAAATTTCACAGACACAAGACCTAAAAGCTGAAATAACTTTTAAATAAAAAACATTTGCTAATATACCTCGTTCTTAAAACCGACTGAAAGTATAAAATAATTCCTCATAGGAAAATACTTGTATTATTAAAAACTAAATATTTACATACATACATACATACATACATACATACATACATACATACATACATACATACATACATACATACATACATATATACATACACACATACATACATACTTACATACATACGAGGGTTATTTTTTCAACCTCCTATCGGCTGTAATAAAAAATGGGGAATTAATTAGTAAATAATTTTAATGTCAAAAGAAACGTACATCTTGACACTATTTTTCCACATAATCACTGTGCAGATTGAGGCATTTGTCGTACCGATGCACCAGCTTGCAACAAGAGATTTCAGGGGACAAGGCTGATAGGCAGGAGGCATTATTTTTTTACAGAGGGTATCGGAAAGCTGGTGTATCGGTACGACAAACGCCTCAATCTGCACAATGGTGATTATGTGGAAAAATAGTGTAAAGATGTACGTTTCTTTTGACATTAAAATAATTTCAAAATTCATTCCCGTTTTTTTTATTACAGTCGATCGAAGTTGAAAAAAAAAACACTTATATATGTAATGAATAATGTGGGGCGCACGAAATAAATAAGTTTACTTAAGTCAGTATCAGTTTTATTGCACTACGAATGATATGAACTATTGTGTGAGTTTTTTCAAGTACAGCTCTGACAAACACTCCTTAATACTGTATATTGCATGCGCCAGACGTCTTTTTCGTTTTAAATATGACACTAAAATACGTGATGCTACTAACTAAAATAAACACCTCTAGTAGTTCACATAAATGTTTCTTTACGTTGAAAAAACAGTGTTCGCGCAGGTACCAGTATTCCTGTAAATAATTTTGGAAATGTAATATTTTCAGGGAAAGGCACAAGCTTATCAGTAGCTACGTTTGAATTTAGACCAATCGAAGGTCGAGAAAAAAAAAGTGAAAATGACATGCGTATTTCCCTGTACTGTGCTGTTCAGAATAAATGAGCGTACTCGTGGAACCCAAAATATTTCAGTCTCGTTTGGATAAGTTCAGTGTGTTCCGCAGGCCCTCTAAGTCGCAGGTGCCAAGCTCAGGATTTGAATCGAGGCGCGTGCTGCAGTTTGCAAAATAAAACTCGTTTAAGGAAAAATCACACAACTCACAGATTTGAAACTGTTGGTGTGCGGCTCATTTCGTTGAATTTATTTAAAAGTATTTGCAGAACTGCAGACATTTTGTCGTACACAATAAACGAAGTATATATGCAGGATATTGTATTATAACATTCTGGCCATTGAACAAGCGAATCATTTCCTTCTTTTTCTTAAGTTAATGTATAGGTTCGTTACAGGTTCAAGAGCAGTGTTACTGAAAGAGGAAAAGTGAGTTGTTCTTGGGCCCTGAGCACGCCAGAAACGTAGCGAAGTGGCATTCCACTTAAACATTTTAAAAGTTACTGTATATTATCTACCATCATATTATATATTTATCTTCTACAAAATTGCATTTTTGTATTAAAATTCTGCGCTTATACATTACGATTGAAAGGTGGTATATTTGAGTGTGGCAATATAGGACAACCTCAAAAAATAGAATCCTGACTGTGTCATTGTAGAAATAATCTTTGCTATATCCATATCAGCACATTTTCCGTCAGAAATGCGACTCAATTATATAACTATGTAATCAGAAAATCCAAAATATATTTACAAAGTACTAATTTAACGCCTTAGTTAGCTATGTAAATGCTGGATTGCTAAAACGGTTATATATTACAGACATATGGCGAAACAGTGTTTAATTAGATACAATTTACAGTTTAAGCATCCTTATCTGACTTTACGTGGTGTAGCCAATAATATTACTCTGCTTACTTTATAAGGACTAATTGGAGACCTAAAAAGTACGGAATTTCAGACAACTGCACTTTTCTCTGCATAGTTGTTATGTGCTTTAGCCTAAATGGTCTTTCAGTACTACGATAGGAGGTAACAATATTGCATTTTCCTATTTTGCTTAGGGATTGTTTAAGTTTTCTTCTTTTGTTCGATGTTGTGATAGAAACAGCAGAAGAAAAAAAAACTTTTACAGCTTATATTGGCCTCTTATAAATTCGTAACACTTTAGGTTTGTCCCCGTATGTTTCATGGTCGGTTTTCTTGAACATTAGTTTCGGTCCGACAAACTATCATTACAGTGCTGTGGGTGAATCCACGAAGTGTTGTAAAATTATCGAAAATAATTTAATATCACGGACTGCAAGACATTTTGAAAGTAGACTGTTTTCGCTCATGCATGCAGTGAACGTTTCTAAAAGCGTCGGAGAAGTATTTTTTCCCATTATTACTGGGCCACGGCTATACAGCCCCTCGTCCAAGAGTGCATCTATGTATCATGAGACCATGGTATAGAGACAATTACTTCAGACCATTTGGACGTACACAAATTCACACCCAGCCTGACCTGGAAAGACGGAGAAGTAAAATGAGGGAATGCCCGCTGAAAGTGTTATAGGAAAACGACGTAAGGACACAACACAGAATGAGTAGCTCCGACTGACAGACAATTGCGCACTTGGAATACTCTTCAGTGTTGCGCTTATCATTCCCTTGTACTCATGCCTCACAATAAGGTATGACAGTTATGGTCAGGCAGAGCTCTTAATAGAGAACTGCGGACGAGTCCTGCTTGACGTTAGTATCTAGAAATATAATTTTAATGGTCGCATTCCGTTATGAAACTTAAATACGCATTACAAAAATTATTACCTCATCTAAAAAAAAACTACTATGTTGGACATTAATGTCTCGAGTTGGTCTTTTCCTTTGTAACTTTTACGAACAGACTAACACTTAACTCACATATGTAGCGTAAAATATTGTTTTAAATGTATACAATTTCATGAGAACTTCAGGAGGGTGTCACAGAAACAGCTTCATGAGCGCCATTTTTGCTTTTCTAAGAGATATCAAATATGGTAAAGGTTTTGCAATAGTTAAAAACACTTACATGTTATAGCTGAAATTGTCAAAAGATGAAAAATTAAGCTATAGCTTGTTTTAGAATCTGTTAAATAATTTTTTTGGTTGCAATTTGTGCCAGGATAACCTATGTATATGAAAAAAGAAAACAGGAACACGTCTATTAAAGTAAACAGTGAACTCTATGGAATTCTTAAAAGTTGCAAGTATGTTTGTGAAGAGCAATCTCAACTCATACAAAGAAGGTAATATATCTTCAGAGTGATTTACCTAACATGTTTCTTATATACATACTAAGATTACGAGGTATGAGAGAATTAAAGTATTTAGTTCGTATTTGTTATTCCATCGGAATAGCAAAACTGATTTGCTTTGTTGAATTTCGTATTAATGAACGCTAGAATATTAACACGCTACGATACATTAGTTTTACATGTTTATGCTTTATAACACTCTGATTGTATGTAGTTATTAATTACACAATGAGATACCTCATTCGTATTTTATTATTAAATATATATTTCAAGCCGAAGTTTACAATAAGTGTATTCGTTAATAAATATGAAAAAGGATATTCTTTCCAGCTTCATTATAATGTTCATAACACTGCCTGTGATAATGCCCTACCCTGGAAATATTCAAAAGTTCTGATTTCAATCGGGACCGAAAATACTGTTTAGACATACCGAATACAATGTCTAACACAAAATGTAATCAAAATAACAGTCACAGAAATAGTTTTCCTTTTTGAATGTTGGCCATTTGCAGAGCAACAGAAACTCTTCTTGAACACCAGTAATTTATCCTGCACATTTAGGGTTACTGTTCACAAAACCATTCTGCTGGCTGTACCTACCATCAGATTCCAGCATTAACATTGAAAAGACCTTCACAGTATAACAACTGGCCTTTGGCTGCAGCACATTGCCCTCGAGTCAAATGTGACTGGTTACACTAGCATTATAGTTCCTTAAGGGTGTTCAATTGCGATGAAACTATAATTTTATATTTATTTGAAATAGTGTTAGTTTTGTAGACAGTACTTGTGAGTACAGTTTCCTCTTACGGAATAATTGTAACTCGCATAGTTACCTCATAGCGGTGCGTCAAATTCAAATTTGGCATGTTCTGCTGTCATGCAAATAGTGAAAACCAGTTGACGTACATAAGTAAAATAATTCACAGTGAAATAACATGCCACGGGCTACGTAATAAAACATTCTTTTAAAAAACCGTGAACCATTCTTGATTTTAAAAAATTTCTGAACCTTCAACTTTTTTCCTGTACTGTTGCGATTGCGATTTTTTAAAAAAATTCAAAATATTAGGTTGTGGTGTTTTACATACTTTATTGCGTAGCTCATGGGATGTAATATCACAGTGAATTATTTTATTCAAATAGGTTGGTTGGTTTTCACTATTTGCATGGCAGCAGAACAAGCAAATTTTGACTTTGACGCACCGTTATGAAAGCAAAAATTGTTTCGTAAGAATATACCACAATTTCATAAAAATATAAAATTAAGATTTTATCGCATTTGAACACCCTTAACCGCCGTAGGAATGGTTGCAGACGAAACATACCTTAACATAGTTTAAACAGTGATTATTAAATAGTTTAACAAGCCTTGCAATTCACACTACATATTAATTCTTATATCATTGTAAATAAAATGTAGTTTAAGCATCAACATCTTATGGTGAAAAATTTATGAAATAAAATACACTCTTAAGCATTAACATATTTGGCAGTTGTAATATATTCTTGTAACAGATGAAGACTGATTCTAGTTGCAAATAAACCCTTCAATAATCGAACACTTTGTTTTGCGTTACAAATTTGAATTTACAACTTGTATGACGTCTGTCACTATCTTCAAGATACAAAACATTCCAAACATGTTTTTGAAAATCTCTTTAATGTTGCTTAGTACGTCTCTATTTAGGCTGCTTTATTTTAAACTAACTGTACATAACCGAACCTAATATACAGGCTAATATATGAATTTGATACAGAATTTTCCACAAAAAAATCAGTGGGCTAACACCCATTCATCTTCAATAGTAGCACTCAGCACAATGATATCCCTACACGTAGGCTCACTTGTTTGTGTATGCAGATAGTACCACGTTAGATTTCTGTGTTCCCCCTATAAAATACACAACCATGAATGTGTGACTTGGAAAGGCCCAACAATGACGTTATAAACGTAGCAACGCGCTTGTGTCAAAACTCCGTAACAAAGTCAGGCATTGGATATAGCTTCAAGGCCAACGATTCCGCAAAGTATCTGGATCAGTAATTATCAAATTTTTTTGTTCCTGCTAAATAAAGGAATGGCTTTATTCTGCTTATAATTATGTATGTATAATACCACATGTGTAGGTACTGGTAGTTTTCGCAAAATTATTTTAGCACCTATTAGTTTT
The DNA here is from genome assembly GCA_003012365.1 of Medauroidea extradentata. Classification (NCBI taxonomy): domain Eukaryota; kingdom Metazoa; phylum Arthropoda; class Insecta; order Phasmatodea; family Phasmatidae; genus Medauroidea; species Medauroidea extradentata. The sequence goes on along the minus strand of PNEQ01105563.1, from coordinate 129,939 downwards.
AATGCATTACATGCTTCGTGGTTATTGACAGTGTTCTTTGTGCAGAGGCGTCGCATATTTAACTGTATCAATCAGAAAAATGTTACTGGGACACAACACGCCTGTAATTTGCCGGTAGAATCCCAAAACATTGAGATGTTTAAACATTCAACAACTGACCAAGAAGCAGTGGCGCACGTGTGCACATAAGTAATTGGAACATATTGTTGCTCCAATTTTTTTTCGTGACAACTAGCTGCCCTTTTATATGGAACAAAAGCAATTTTTCAATGAACATGGACTTAAAAACTATGCATTTTCTCTCTCATTTTATGATCAGATTGTCATGGTAGCTTAACTGTTAGTAGACGATTAATAGTTATGCCAGTAAAGTGTGAAGCTTGGTTGCAATAAGGTTTGCTATTTGTCCATACTTCATTTTTCTGAAACAAAATCAGTCTTGGATGAGAAGGTATATATAACAAAACCACACGCAAATTGACGTCATACATCAACAGTGATGTCAATAGAGAAGGAACACAACTACGTTCCAGGGACTAAGGGAGGCATTTGTTGAAAAAGAGACACCAGCATTTGCTTGGAGTCACCTAAGGAAACCATGTAAAAACCCTATGTCAGGATGCGTGGACTGGAGATCGAACCCGTATTCTCCCGAAATCGAGTTCAATATTTTACCGATGCGCCACTTCACTCGGTGACAAACTTGAATTCGGTGCATTGGGAAGACAAAGTAACTGATGTGCAATATTTAATTGTACATCTATTGTTGCGTATTACCCATTGAATTATTTGTCCGTATAGAACTCTTATATATTACTGAAAGTTGGCGCAACAATATCGCTTTCAACTTTTATTTCAGAGGATTCGGGTTCTGTTCTAAGTCTTGCCGTCCTGATTACGGCTTTCAATTTATTTTGCTTTGTCTTTCTATAATTTCTGTCTCGTTGACAGCGTGATTCGTTGACACGGTTACACGGGTTACACGTATTTTTGTATTCCATCAAAACTAAATAACACCCATCCCTCACCCGGGACTTGAATTCAGAACCTCTCGCACCGCAAACCGGCACGCCACGCGCCTGCGTCACGGAGGTCGGCTGGGTTTTCAATGGTTTCCCGAGATTGCTCCAGGCAAATGCCGAGAAGATTCACTAACAAATACCGTGGCCGTTCCCTTCTACTATATCTACTTGAAGTGTTCTTCTACTAATTCAATTTTGCTATTCAATAGATAGCGAAAACTATATAAATAGTAAGAATAATAATTAGGGAACGTGTCTTATTATAGAAGAAGAATATAAGTTTCTTCATACTTCAGTGTAAATTAATGACAACTTGAAGAGTGATATATGTAATTCTTCCTCTCACTTAGACGACAGGGTAGTCACGAAGCATTTCGTATCATACCCAATCAAATGCCATATTTTTGGTGGCACAATTTCGTGGTCAGCACGGATGGTCAATAAAAGAGCGAGTGTATCTCACGGGCTCCAAAATTCACCGTGATAGGTGACTCATACGTGCGCTGCGTGTTTGCCTACGTACACAGGCGTTATATTTGTTTAAAACAGTCGTTCCTCCCCGAAGTGGACTTTTAAGTTTTTCAACCGCTCATTTCTTCTGAATATCACTGTACATTACAACTAATTTGAAGCGCTTTGAAGGCGGGGTCCTTAATGTCACGTGTTCACATTTACACTTTTTTTACAATATTTCTAATTTGTTTGAAGTCGGTAACTTACCAAAGTTACAGAAATTTTTACTTTGAAAAATAAAATAGGCTACATAGTTAAAACTATTTCCAATACACGTACTTGAGAGTCTTACGATATCTGCAGCTATTTAGGATTGAAAAATAAAATTTAAAATAAAAAACAATGCCAATAGGTACCCGTGGCCTTAAAACAAGTCATGGACGTTCACCTCTCCATAAATAAATATCTTCCGTCGTTGGTTTCCTACTCTAATGACCATGCAATCCACGAACCTGCTCACATACCTATCACGAAATGAAGTGAGATTGTCGTGGTGGGAGACTGGTAAACTCAGCAGTGCACTATAATGACCCTACTTACTAAGGGGTTGGTCGCTTTAGTGCTGGTTTGTTTGCACTATTTTCTAGTTTAAAGCTAAAGAGGAAAATTCAGCCGTTGAAGTTCGTATTGTTACTGATTGCTAACTGCTTATCGCAGCTATAATTTGTGAACTTGGGGGGCCACGGTGGCCGAATGGTCAGACCGCATTCGCCTTCCACCAAGGCGATCCGGGTTAGATTTCCGGCGGGGTCGGTCCCCGGATTTTTGCATGTGGGAATCGTGCCGGACGATGCCGTTGGTCGGTGGGTTTTCTCAGGGATCTACCGTTTCCCTCGGCCATTCATTCCGGCACCGCTCCATACTCACCTCCTGTCACCTCTCACCAGAGCTAAAGATCTCGATGATAAGCGCTTACCAAAATCTCTTCACTTCACTTCAATTCGTGGACTTTAGTGGATTATTTCAATGCAAATTAAGGCAAGGAAGCTTTGAGTTTCATCGACAGTGACGTCATTTGAGACAGTGACAGGAACTAGTTGGCTACTTCCAGTGGTGGCTCGTAGGTTGTTGCCAGGGAGGGCACAAGTTGCAGAGAACTGTGTATGGTTGTGTACTAGTTGACGCTACAGCCACTAATACACGGGCATGTAGGTGCCGCTTATTGCTGCCTGATCACAACACAGTAAGTAGCCAGTAGATACTTCATGGACATTGATATAAGGCGGCGCTTTCACAGGAGTGTACAGTTCTCGGCAACTTGTGCCCTCCCTGGCAACAACCTTCGAGCCGCCACATGCCACAACTCCTTTATTAAGGCCTCGCACCCTAATTTAGCAGTGGTTTCGAAAACGCAAATTAATACATATATCAAAAATTCCTTTGGCAGTTTTAACACTTATATATCAATGTTTGTACATGAATTTTTCTGTTGCAATACACCAAACCAATTTTTAGATTTTTGCCCCCCATATAGTACACATTTTGCTGTGAAAATAAGCCAAAATGAAGCAAAATAATTTTTTTCTCGCAAACGGTACATTTATTTTAAAAAACACTCTGGCAAAGTTGTGTATCGTATAGCTATACACTGTCTCAAAATTTTTCAAAGCATTTGGTTAAAAAGTATTTGAGTTATTTGCAATTGTTTGAAGTAAACGAGAGATAATGTCCTTACGAAACATCCTAGCTATTGGTTGGAGCGATTTCAGGAAACCATGGTAAACCGAAATCATGATGGTCGGAGCCGAGTATTGAAGCCACGTGCTCCCGAATACGAGTCCAACGTTTTACCGTTGCACTACACTGCTCGGTATTATTTCACGGTAAATATATATGCTGCTATGTGCAAATTGCCAAGTGAAGACTGAGAGAATGTAGCTTGTCTTAACAACACTTACGCACGTTCATGAAATATTTGTTGACTGTTTTCTACTGAAGGAAAAGTACTTTAATACCAATACTCAATTTAGGGAATCGGAAACGCTTGTTTAAACGCTAGAGTGTATCGGTATAATGACGGGGAATGATTATAATGTATCGCGAAGTGAAAATATAAGGCGAGTTGATTACCTTGATTACTTCTAAATTTGTGCCCCTATACGAAATTATAGCCACCCGCAGGAAAGAAGTGAACCCTAAATGTGCGTAGGTTTGCTATTTTAAGTTACGTTTATTATATTGCACGCATATATAGCGATTGAAGATTTGTTTACTGTACGGGTGCGTTTCGGGCACAGTACTGGGACTGTGTATCTCCTTCGTGCAAATATTAACCATATTCTTCTCCCCACTCAACAAAATTGGCATCATTAGCTTCACGAAATTTTGGGTTATTCCGTCAGAAATTACCGAGGCCAATATTAAGGCTCATTTCTTTAAACCAAGTAGCTGAAGTGTCGTCTCCAACCTGACTGTAAGTTCGCATACAAGCGTCAATGCATGCTTTACTTCGCATTTGTTTCTGAAGAGTTTTGTTTCGCATAAATTATTGAAGTTCTGTATATAAATATATTACAATATTGATAGCTTGGAAAACGTTCCAACGTACGTTGTTCTGTAAGAACATAACTCAATAGATAATGCTTTGATCTAGCACTTGGAAGTCATGGATTCGATACCAAGCCATTAATCTCTCTATGTACTGGGCTATTTGTAAGTCCCATCAGTGGCGAGTGCTGCCTTTATTATTTCATACAAACTTAATATTTGACATTGGTTCATCATTCTTACAATGTGCATTTGCACGGCATAAACAATTAAAAACCAGATTTCCTACCATATAAGATACACACCTATACTACTTTGCATTATTAATTTTTTTGGTCGTCTGTGGTTTGATGATTTTTAATAAATTTTTTTTCTTGGCTGCTTTTAATTATTAAAGTGTAAATTTATTTTTGTGATAAAATCATTCATGTATGCCACATTATTTCTGGACGAGCATATCGTTTGCACATACTTGGCAAGTCTATATTTATCAACAATGATAAATAATTTTGAACTGAAATATATTGTTTAGTATTTATAAGAAACCGTGTCTTTGCTAGAGAGCACTTCCCGTTACTAAACAAACTTTAATAACTGTCAGCCATCTTAGCATATTTTCTGTTATTGTTGCTGTGCAATATTAATACAACTCGCGAGCAGTTAATTACAGTGTTTTACGCGATATTTCTGAGGAATGTCAAATTATTTTTCGCGTTTATTATTAAAAGTCAGTTCTTAAAATATTACAATGGCAGAGGGACGGGGAGAAAACAAAATGTCGTACGCTTATACATTTGCATCGAATTAACTGCAGACGTGTCTGAGCATACTAAAACAAAAAGTGTAACTGTGTCGACAGCAATTGCTGGTCAAGACGAGGGATGTGGGATATTTTTCCAGAGATGCAAGTTTTATCAAAACAGAAAACACACTCTAACATTATACATAATATATTCTTCTTATTTTTATTGGGCATGACATCTCGTCGTAAACTTGATTTGTTGCGATAAAGTAGTTAATTTTTTACCCAGTAAACTAAGATAAGACGACAGACTAATTTCAAAATTAGAGTACAGTAGTGGGAATCATTAAAATTATCTGTTTTAAACATTAAACTGAGCTATGTTAAAAAAAGTTGTTTAACTCATTTACAGGTTACGTCAAAACCACCAGATTTAGGGTAGTTTAAAATAACTCATTCCACTATATGTTAGGCAGTTTTTGTGATAGTTTTACAGAATATAAGGCAATAGAGAGTTACATCACTTCTCGTACGGGGCCACTTTGGCTGTGTGGATAAGGAACTGACATCCAATCAAGATATTTTGTGTTCGATCCATGGTTGGCACGAATGCACAAACCATCGCACGTAAGATGAGGAGGTTGAGTCTGTCATTAGCACACAGGTATTCTCGGAGTGTTCCTGCATGCTCTGTCCTTGCACTCCGTTGCTGCTTCATCTTAGTGTCTTGTTTCGTTTCGCTCGTCAGGGAAGTTTTGACACCTAGATACCCAGACTCAAAAGCTTGTTACTGTAATGTGTTATTTATTTTCAAGTTTCACGCTTTTTATAGACGTAACTTTCCTCGTATACTTTGGCGACTACATTGAATTGCCGTCGTCAACTATAATGCCAGAGTAAATGGTTGTTTAGAATTAGAATGCTGACTAGTAAAGTACTTAGTTTATAAATAATAATAACGTAACATTTAATAGGCTGAATAAGTCTATCACTCCTGCATCAAAGCTTGACATATGATATATCATATTATAATCTGTACGTGTAAGAGTTTTTTGAAAATAAGACAAAACAATCAATAAATAATTATCTTGTAACAGGCTCATCTAAAAATATACTTGATTTGATACAATTTTATTTATTGGACTACATTTAAAATGTATAAAGTAAATTGCAATTTTACGAACAAGAATGTCAGTACTCAATTAATGTTCAAGATATAAGCTGTAATCATAACTTGGGCTTATTCTTTTTGTCTAAATGTAAGGTATGAATTCCTCCCCACTTCACTACGTGAAAAAAAAAAAAGGTCTTTATTATTTGATGTCAGCGATGAGTACGTTCCGACTAAGAAAGAGGGTTGTACGGGAGCTGGGAAAGGGTTGCTTGGTTGGGGGGGGGGGGGTCATGGTGGATGGGTGTTTATGTCAAAAAAAGGGTTTAGCTTACATTTCCACAGAAATTTTATGAGAACATATATTTGAACTTTAAAGAACGTCTTAGTTTGATTGAGTTTGTTAACTTGCTTTCCGTTAATGCTGCTTTACATGTAGGTCTACTTCACAAATAGTTAGCAAAATGCCTGGATTTAACGAGAATTTTTCTTGAATATACTTATCTAAAACAATTTTAATTCCCAGTCTATGAACAAATTATTAATTTTACGTCAAAATATTTAGACTAATGTTGTTGTAGAGTAAAAGTATTGATAAGTTATCACGTTAAATCTGTACTACTACTACTTCGAAAGGCGATCTTATGAAACGTCAGGAACAGTTGTATATAATTTTTAATGGCTATTTTATTAACTTTACAGCGTATGTTTCTGATAGTGCATAAAGTGAGAAGAACAGAATTATGCATCGTCGTGTGGGTTCGGACGAAACTTAAACATTGACATCAGAGGTACTGACACGGATAATTATTGTGTGTTTGTGGGAATGAAAGACAAATGTCACACTTCTACGTTCGTCATGAACCAATGTAATTAATTATTGCATTATGAACTCAACAGCTTTTCATACCAACGCCAAGTCTCCGTCTCTCAATAATATGAATATTCTACTCACTGAGCTATCAGATTCCATGTACCGTAATCTTTTTGTGGGAAAGCAATGTTTGCAGTACTGACAAGCAGAATAGAGCAAGCTCTTTAGTCATTACATTTTTTTTACAACACACTATGTAAATTTTAATTTCATTGTACTCATCGTACTCGCTGCATAATTTCTTAAAGTTCTGTAGTTTTTTCTTCCTTTATTTGAGATAATTTGATTAATTTTTTATTCTAAAAAGTAAAATGGGGAATTTTTATTATTATGTTCAGATGTTATGTTTATTGCGTTATTTACCTCGCGCTTCATTAAAAACTAAACAACTGGAGCGTCATTAAATAATCACGCCATAATTAGTCGAGCAAGTTTTGTTACATAAATATTTGGTTTAACTAATTATTGCGTAAATTATGTGTCAACATAAAGATATCAAGCCTAGACTGTTACGCAAGGTACAAAAATATCATCTATAAATTATATTTGCACGAATTTCTACCATAATGCAAAAAAAAAGTATAGAAGCTTTTTGCTACGAAAAAAAGGAAACGTATTTTTGTCACTTTCCCAAACTGAAAATAAAAGTACTAACCTACGATCTCTTAATACTGTCTATAACTGATAACATACATGAATGACAAGGATACTCGTACATACTACAAACAATTGCTTACTGAAACAATGCAGTGACAAGTACGGTACTTGAGAAATCATTTGTCAGTTGTCAGCGTCTTTAAGCCTTCGGTTCTATAACACTCGATGTAATGCCATATACGACATACGTTGCGTGTGTCCCATTTTAATTGGAAATTTATTCTCCTGTATTGCCATTTCCGAATTATGGGTTCAGCCGAAAGCGTTCGGGGAGTCGGTGATTCGTGAAATCAAAACAAACTCTTACGTTAGCATTAAAATATCGCTCTTGAAATACACAAAATTCTTATCCTGAAATGTTTACAGTGGATACTTGTACGTATCGCTCTAAAGAGATAACCATGCCTATGATGTAAAATGAAGTTAAGTGTCTTCTAGGTTAAATGGAAAGTAATTGGAAATTTGTTATATTTTCGGAGTGTAATCTTCCAAACAGAAAGGTGCAAATAATATGTTACGGGCGGGAATACATTATATAACCACATAGAAGGCAGGACATAAATCAGGGACCGCGGTGTCCGAGTGATCAGATAGCTCGGCTCCCACCAAGGCGACCCGGGTTCGGTCCTCGGCAGGTTCAGCCCGGATTTTTAGCATGTGGGTAATGTGGCGAACACTGTCGTTGGCCGGCGGGTTTTCTCGGGGATCTCCCGTTCCCCTCGCCTTTCTCATTCCGTCACTTACCCATTGTAGGGCTTCATTTCATGTCATATATCAGGAAATGCAGATGCCTACGGGTGTCCATTCAAAAATATGCACTCGGGGTACGATACTCTGTCCTCGTGTACTCTCCCCATGCGGTATTTATTTATTTAGGACGTAAATCGATAAATGCCTTTTCCGTATAATCTGTAAACGCTTAAAAATTAAAACAATTAACTAGTAATTTGGCTTAGAGTTGAATGTACTGTTTTACTATGCAGTTCACAGCGTGAATCTTAATTAGGTCGACACCTTTAGTGGATTGATTCTGACAACAAAATATGATGAAAACATATAGGAATTTATGGCATAAAGTTATTACTAAAAATTTACATAGTCTTAAAGTACGAAATATGGGAATACTATTGTGTACGTAAGCAAGAAAAAACGCGTAAAACTTATGTGAACAAAGCTGTCAAAAGGGTTTGTTTGTATTTTGTAAATTCATCCCTATAACGTGAATAACACCAGAAGAGGCGTCACTATAATGGTTAGAAAGTTGCAATCGTGTTTTTAATCAAAATTTTTGATAGATTAAGAAAGAAAAAGTTCCCAGAACCAAGAAAGGTCGCATGTGTGAACACTCTTAGGGAATTGGTTCTCGTTTAAATATTTTGCAGTCTTTTTTTAAAAACGTATTAATGACGCCTGCCAGAATGCAATCGGTGTAACGTACGCTAGACGGTTTGTCTACTACACTGGTGCAGTGCTCTGCACATTCGTTCAGTTGGCATTTAGGCCGTGTAAGATGTGTCAATTATCACACATTGACTGAGTAATAACTGGAAAATAACATCAATAATAATAATAATGGCATACCATTAACAAAAATACGAGCAAAACACTGGCTAGAACCTGACAATAATTTCTACAACACTGCCAATTGTGCACATACATTCCAAGCAGCCTCTTTAAACAACTTTGTAACACGATCTGTGGACATTAATACTGTACCAAAAGCTGTGTTAAGACCAGTACGTCTAACACATTTCTGTAATATAATTGTTCGTGATCATCAAATTGAGACTCAACCTGTATACACTGTAATGGAATGGAATAAGCGAGTCTTTGTATGATTGGTTTTCAGTCAGTTAAAAAGTTCTGGTTAAGTATGACAAAAAACTATTCAGTACGGTACATAACTTGTGTAGGGTAGTAGCAGTTTGGTGGAGTTGTAAACAAAGGTATGATTAGTTTTTAATTTTGATATATTTAGTATTATATTATTGTAAACAACCTGTAACATGGGAAATATTTATGATTTGAACTTAACACATTAGTCTACGAATTTTAAATCCTATAAATTTGGATGAGAGTCCTTGTCTTTGGTGGTGTTGTGCCAGAGACCGATATTGTGTATTCTTCCGTAAAAAGAATATCTGCCGAAAAAAATGTCAAATTATGAATAATATAGGATAAGTTAGGCTAACGCATGTGATATTCTTCTTTTTCTTTATTTTATACTAAAGACTAAGATAGTCTAAATAACTGCAGATATGCACGTAAGGTATTGAATCAAATTGGTGAACATTTTTTTCACCCTAGCGATCCGGGTTTTCGCATGTGAGAGTAGAATCTATAAATACCATTTATCGGCGGTTTTTCTCGAGGAGAATTCATTCCACAGTCGTATCATTTCAGCGCCGCTCTATACTCACCTCATATCAGCCTTCACCACGGCTGAAAAAATCGCTGTGAAGCGTTGACCAAATGACTCTTCACTTCGCTTCACTTGCTTCTACCCTGCAGCACGGTGGTTATTGATGATTCCTACAGTGTGTATAGCAGCACTGAAGCAATACGTCATCCACCGGCGATCGACGTAATAGGCAGATGGCCAGTCTTCAACGAATCTTTATACAGCTACGGTATTAAAGCCGAAACCATTCGATCAGACAACCAGTGACAGAAAGGGAAGTGGACACGACATTTAATGAGGAACCAATCACAGCACTCGCATGAAGGGATTTGGGAATACCGTGGAAAGACGAAATTAAAATGTCCGGGACGGAAATCTAACCCAAGTCCTCAAGTATGAGAGTTCAGTGCTGTATCACTGCACTATTGCTTGGTTAAAAAACGACGTGATATCAATACGACGTCCATAGAACTCAAAGAACTAACATAATGAAAGTATGTTGCAACTCGAATTATTTAGTGTGGATATGCTAAGACCTCACGAGGTTCATACTGTTAGGAAATTCAATACTCTTAGTTTGGCACGGTGCGAATTTCGCCGCTAATTGTACTGATATAGATAAGGGATTAATATTAGCTGGAGCTAATGGAGAGAACTTCGTCCTTCAGCAATATTCGGTTTTGCTTTCGAAGTAGTGTCCGCAAGCGCCGTGATAAAGCCTTATCACCGATAACCGCGCAACAAGGGTAGAAAATTATCCCTTGCGAAATTCGTCCATAAGAAATTCTATTATCTTCTTAACATGTAACAGAATTAGGTTAACCTGAAGAAGGTTAATTCTACTACATGTAGGAACGATCAACGCTAAAAGTTTGGCGCAGAGGAAATTTCTACAACTTGGGCGCTGGTATTGGCAAAAGGTAGTAAACTGACCAGTCACAGAACTTTCGTTAATTTTGTGTTATATAAGAATGATAATTTGAAAGCCAAAATTGGTTTGTTTTCTCTTTAAAATTAAATGACTCCCCTCTTTGTGAAGTCTAGTTAAATGATATTTTATACGGTCTCGTATTTTATTAGACCTGTTAGTGATAACTGCGTAATTAGTGGAAGAATTGTTCTTTGTGTCAAACTCTGTCATAAGAAAACACATTTTCTTCCTTACCTGAAGTAGAATAAAAACTTAACCTGGTTGACACGTAAGGACTAGTTTAAAATTGCGGATGTGTTCCGTTCCCTCAAAGTCTGAAGAGGCCAATAGCACAACGTGTTTGCCATTCGCCGGGTCATAGGTAAGAGGCGCTTGCGTGCTGGCCACCCCGGAGGTCGTCGAGTGGTGTGCACCGACGCCTGCGCGGATCGCCTCCCCTCGACGCCTGGAGGGGAAGTGGAGGGGAGGGCGACGCCGGGAACTCCTACCACCGGAGGCGTCCAGTCGCTGTGCGGCCGTCGAGGCGGGTGGACGTCGTACGTACCTCGGTGCACGCTGGGAGCGCGCGCGCGTCCCTACGCTCCGAGCTCGCACGAGGCGTGCCGGAAATTCGCGAGGGCATCGCTGCTCTTCTTCTGGGGGGACAATCTCTTTTTCACCGCGAGCGCCTTCCGTAGCGCCATGGGACTCGGGTGCCGGGAGTGTTGACGGGTGGGCGAGCCTTTGCGGAAAACTGATCCCAGTGATTTTATTTTAAATTTTCCGTGTACATTATCAGCCCGTGAGAAAATAAACGTACGTCTCACGGATGAACTTTTCCCGAATGTGACTCTTCACCTAATGTCGAGTTGAGGGTGAGTAGAATAATTGTGCAAAATGTAATATAGCTTCTGAAAGTTTATACGTAGGTGGGCTAAATATATTGTTGCTATTCGAAATTGAGCAGCTTATGAATACAGTAGAGTACTTCCTGTATTTTGGAATCAATATTATGTTTAAATAAACAAACGCACAGAAAAAATAAACAGACTCAGGTCTTAAGTATAATAAGAGAGCGAGATAAATAATTCAACACTAAAAGAATTAATCTATCTATAACTGTAGATTTCTTGAAGACGACTTGTGAAAATTAAACAATAGTAATCCTAGACAATAGTTTTAGCCAACGTTTAAAACAAAATTGTTTCCAGTGTTACAAACTTCTGAGGCACAATCTCTGACGCCGGAACCTCGTGCATTTAACTGCGGCGCAAGAGATCACGCGTTACGAATTAGTAATTCTGGATAAATATTTACTCATAAAGTGGGCAAATGCCATTATCTAGGCTTGTCATTGAGTATTTTATCTACGCTGGCTTCGAAAAAACGTAGGAATCAGTTGATGTTTTCAGCGTTTATTTATTTACTACGCTCACTTAAGGATGATAAACATTGTTCTACGAAGTGGTGAAAAGTTTTACGTACGTTCTCGTGATGATACATTTACTGAACTTAACTTGCTCATGTTTACAAACTTCAGCAGAAGAATTCAAAAGTATAACCTCAATATGATATACTGTGATCTTAAAACATGCACCTGTACGTTCGTTGTAAATTTACCGAAATAATGTAAATAAATTAACATAACATTTAATATTTCTTCGACACTGTGCAACACGAGTTAGTTAAAAGTTTAAAACACATATTTTTCAAAATGATTTAAAAATAAGCAAATACGAATTTATTGAAATCTAAGGATAACTGTTTGACTTCAACACTATGTTGCGGGTGACACATGACTTTCAAATTTACTTCCTTTTTTTTACTTCAAAGCGTAAATAATTTGTACAAAATAATTAAACCTACTTAGTAAACTACGCATACGTAATTAATTACCATAATTACACATTTTTCAGCAAGACTGGTACATATTGTAACATTTCGTACATCACAGTGATTATTTTGCGCATGAAATGGTACGATAATATTTCATGAGTGCTCAAGAATAATTTTCAGTGTGTACGTAGCCAACTATAGGCCGTTCACAATAAAGTGAGCACTGCATAAAGTTTTCTCCCAGCCGTTTTGTCGCCACCATTGCTATTTTTAACATGAAAACTTCCATGTAGCTAAAAACCACTGTAAACGTTTCAACACTCTCAATAGTTGATGTATATTGGCTTAGTAAAACATATTTTTAATTAATTACAAGCTCTGCCGAGTGCTCAGTTTATGGTGAACCGCCTATATATAATATTCTGTAGAGACATTACCGTAGATTCTTAACAGCTATCTCTTTTCCTTCTATTCACTTTCACATTCAGATAACACAACTGATAAGTTTTGCAGATTAATACTAATGACTACCAACAACACTCATGCTAGAGATACTTCAGCCACATATCATCAAGAGTCTCAGAAAGATCGGTCTAATTACACTCTAAATCAGAAAAAACGAATTATCACTTATATTCCAGTGTTTTTCACAGATTTTGGATGGAACAGTTTAAAGTAATTGAATCAGTAAACTACCCTTGGCAAATAATGAATATTCACTAATTCCGATTTTAGTGCCAGCATTCCAAAAAACGAATCTCGAAATATTCACTTCTTTCCGGTGTTTTTTTAGTGATGCATTAGTTTAAACTACGCCAACTAAATTTATGAAAACCACTGGAATATTAGTGAATTTTTCACTAATTCTGATTTACAGTTTGTCGGCACCGGCGTTGTATTGAAAACTTTTTCCGAATAAATCTGTTGCAATTCGAATGTGAGTAAATTTGATGCGACGAGAACCTCACAATTTTAATTCCTTGCACACTGACGGTTATCTAGATAACTGCACAAGCAGAACGCGTATTCCATCGACGACTAGAACATCTTGAAGACGTAGGAGCGGTGACCAGCTGAGCGAGCGAATTTTGCTTTCATGAGAGCAGGAGCACTTAGCATGCTTGTGTTCCAAGAAGCGACACGACGTCATTGCAGCCGGTGGTAAACCATCGGCAGAGATGAATGGTGAATAGAATTTGGCAACAATTTAATTCAAATCCTAATAACTCAGTGTCTCGGGGTTCTACCTGCAAAGCACATACGTTTGGTGTCGCAGTTATCTTGTCCTGATTGGCACAGTCAAATGAGCCACACCTCTGCAATAACATGTTCTGCCAATAACAATGAAGCAAGGCTGCAAATGTGCAGGTAAGGCATTGAAACAAAGTGTTCCAAATTATTTTCACCAAAATTCCCAGGCTATGACCATCGTCAGTGATTCTTACATGCACTGCACTACTTCGCCGCCGCGTAGACGAATATTCTCGCAGCTGGGAGTAGATACATAACCCATACAACCAGAGACTAGCTCAATGTCTACGTTCTCTTCCACGCTTGAAAAACTACTAAGCCTCGTATTCAACAACTACCTCACTTTATAAAGGAACTACAATTCATTAACGCAGTGTTTAATAAATCGTCGAGGCCCGTACAAAAATCAATATTATGCTTGCTCTCCTTCGACAGTCTCCCGAGCACATAGCAGCGCCATCCGGTACGAGTCGCCAAGTTTCAACGTTTTCTGACTCAGTCTCATCTCGAAGCAGGCCCTCTAACTAATTCAGTCTTTATTATCATTGCGCCAATTGCAACCATCCTTGTTTAGCTCCAAAATACCCAGGGCTCACTTGCTACTATTCTTCGTGAATATTTTAAAACCAAGAGGTACTGCTTGGTAAATGAACACATTACAAAAGAAAAACATATTCTCATTACATGTCAAACTAAACGTTCTTAATAAAATATAAAATAATGCATTAAATAAAATGAAATATTAAAAATTCGTTTATTTTAACTGCTGAATCAGGTGTTAATTATTTATTCCCACCAAGCAAAATATTCTAGTTCTTACGTGTTTAACCAAATCACGTCTACATTTACCTATTCAACATAGTGTGACGCGAGCACAACTCAACAGAAGAATGTCACTTATATTTTTCTAAACAATAAGTACCTTATTAACTGTGTCTATAAAAACCCGATCTTGCAATGCCATATATTTGACTCATTGGGTGTGATCGCCTACATTTCCCCCTACGAATAAATCAATGTCGTTCTCTGACATGTATCTGTCATAAAAATGTGGGGAAAGTATCAGGTGGGCGAGAAACATAATTGGTCCTCTCAGGTTTACTTAAAAAGAGAGAGGGAGGCGGCCACCCCTTCAATCTCCTTGTTGACACATTCGTGCGTGGTATAAATTTTAATGAGTTCATTACTGAATTATTTTACTGAAGAAGATCCATCTGCATAATCAAATATGGATAACGATTATCCAATGTATAGTAACGAATTCGTTTACGTACATTTATTTCAAACTTTTGAATTGATCAATATCTACTGTTGGTCTAGCGATTACACACAAGACTATCGAAGCCCTAAACTTTGGCGGGCTGGGATTATAATGTTTCAGAAACTTCTTAGTTCATGGTTGAACGAGAAGTTTGGATACGGTAGCTATCTAATAACTGGGATTTGTGTTTTCATGTACCGAATAAGCAGTTTTAAAGGTTAAATTCGATAAAAATGTCAGGAACATTTCAATAAAATACAAACATAAGGAAATATTTAAAATTCCTTAAACCTCTTTTTGCGTGGCATTATACGCACGTTTCAGAAGCTATTTTGTTCAGATGCTGATTCCGTAGGTTCTCAGCAAACCGCGACCCAACTGGAGAACGGTGGAAACGGTAGAGAATAGTGGCCAATCCCGTTGCTCCATTTTTTTACTTGTGCATTCACTCTTGCTGCTTGCGTGCGCCCATTCATTAACCCATTCAGACTCGCTATAAGCAAGTGTGACCAGAACACACTCGAATGTCCATTTGTGACTGTCCGGCTGTTAAGTAGCAAGGCTGTACAAAGTGGCGCCTTTTGTAGCCCACTATACGAACGAGTGTAACTTTTTGACAGCTGGGTAATGTAATTTCAAAAACTCAGTTCAATATGTCAGTTTCGTTTAACAATAAATTGGCTTACTCAGAGAATGGTTGAAGGTAAACCGTGATAACAACATAGAAAACAGCAGAAATCAAATAGTGGCCCACAATAGGTCACAGTTATAATAGCGTAATTGTCAAAACATGTTTACTTGTTTGAAAACTTAACTGTTCAGCTTTAGTTCTGTTCGGCAAATGTCTGATTCGTATCTCATCGTGCAACAAGAACATAACTCACAAGCAGTAAAAATTGTGCTGTCACACACTGAAAACAGGTACTAATCTAGGCTTTCCTTCGCCCAGGGCAAGAATTCTTATTTGCTCCCCCCTCCTTTAACCCCTTTTTTTCATCAGTCCAATCAATAATAAACGCGTCTTGCTTACGTTGTTTTGCGCTCGCGTAAATAACAGTATAAAATTTTAGTAGAAATACATAAAATCTGTACTTACTAGCTACCATTAGCAGAGTTTTAAGTGTGAATTCTAATTATAAATACTGTATTTATAACAATGTATGGTGTTCAAGTTTAATAAAAATTCAAAACTAGTAAAAGTGTAAATATTGGTAGATATTGTATCTATTTTCACTCATTTAAATTTCATTCCCAAGTAAAAATGTTACGCAACACCCGGCGACCGGAGCAGTCTGCCCCCCCCCCCCCTATATCCAGCCCTGACTGAAAAAAGGATTCACACTTCCTTCCCCCTTCTCGAACCTTGTGCGTGTGTTATTATATCTTCCTGGTGATAGTTATAATTTTGTGTTTTGATTTTATTTGTGGTCCAGCATACATTAATTGCTCCTATTGAACTATGCGCTCCACACTTACATCGATATAAAGGCGGCATACACATTTTCTTGAGTAATTTTAAGTACAGAACAGAACGAAATATTTCTTGGCTGTGATATCTGAATACGTAGCCCATGTCGCGTTGCCCGCAACCATGAGATTCTACGAAAATATGTCCAGTTTAGTTCCGTTTCTTTCTGTACACAAAATGCTTGCGGTAACGAAACAAGTTTTGCATGAAAAACGGACAGCCCAAATCTAACCTTATCGGATGACCTATCTGTCATCTCGAAATATTGATATGGCACGTTAAAAATATTCACGTACCGTGTCTTAATTTATGCCACAAACTTGTAATATACTTCTAATGTGAACCACTTAAATTAACAGATTCTTCCATGAAATAATACATTTTCTACCTTGAAATTGTTCGCTTAAAAATTTTCTAGTTTGTGACGTCATGTGCGAAGAGTTTGTGCATCGCACCTTGTGCGATTAACGTGTAAGATTAATCGCAAGTACGGTGCCGTAGGCTGTTCATTGATGCGTCTTGAAATAGGCCACAGATTTAACTGTGTGAGGATAAGGCACATTTTATGGGTGACAGCCATAAATTAATGCAACTATGAATAGGCTACGTTTGGTGCAATCTGTACAAAATAAACCGTTCGAGTTTGCAAGGTTAAATGCCGAAAGGGGAGACATTCAATAAACTTTCTCGATTCAACAAACATGGAACCTGAAACGTACACTTATTTTAATAACTTTACGTTAACACTTAGGAGTCATAATATTTTATCTATTATTACTGCAACTAACTACAGTTGGACAATACTGTATAAAACCATAAAAACTTAAAAATGGGAGTTTGTTTAATTTTTGGTTCAAAATGTTGCACCAAAAAGAAGTCATAATATTTGTCACACAGATTGTTTCCCTCAAAACATTTAACATGAGAAGAGTGACACAGACGATATGCAGTTCGAAGCAAACCAAGAATATATCGTATAGTACGTATTGAACGAAGATCTAGACGAATCTGATCACGATATGAAAGCCGGTTGTGCTTGACGTCCTCCTCAACCCATTCACGAGACGTGTGCTTCAGAGGAATACAACATGAACGGTGACAGTCTTATTGTTTACTTTCAAAAGTTTTCAATTTATGATGCTGCAATGTTGTGTATTATTTGAGGCTATTGGTATTCAAAGGAGCTACCTACACTGTGCTAAAATGTGCAGTAGACGTCAAACACACTGTCTGAATGGGTTTTTTCTTACATATTCAACAATAATGGCATGTTTGTGGTTATCAAAAGGAAACCAAATATATAAGCAATGGTTTATGGAATAGTACAGTTCACTGTTGTAAATATCTCAATTTCCTTTTGATACCAATAGCCACATTTAACCTTTCATTATTTTCGTGAGTTACTATTTCACATTTAACAAAACCATTGGCGTTGTTTATTAGAACACATAACTACCGCCCAAGCCGCCAGTGTGCACAGCCTCGGCCGAAGGACGTTTAGTCGAACTGTTCGACTTGTGTAAGTTTCGTAAGTGTGCTTAGAAGTAGCAACCTAAGAACGTTACAGTTCTTGATTTCCAATAATTTTAGAAACGTGTTTTCTTGCTATCGAAAATGGTGAAATAGAGTATTTTGACGGTCTTTATATTTATGTATGAAAATATTTATCCGTAATCTAACCTTTATGTTTTATATTAGAGTTATAAAATGGCGAATTACTACTGAATGCTTGATAGAGGTGAACTATTGGCGACTTGGAGGACTGAGCGCCACTTCTTTGAGTTGTGCCTAAAGTGAGGCGTGATGCGCTTCCGTGCTTCTGGGCCAGAATTACGTCCCCCAGGTGGTCAACTTAATGAGCTGCAAAGAATAATACTACAAACAAACCAAATCAGATGCGTAGTTACAACACAAAACCGAATAGTTATTTCCGTGATATAGCTATATACACCACACGTTATTTTTTTTGTTCTTGTACAGTACATTCGATTTCTTGCTTAAGGAAAGGTTTACCCAGAATGTTAAAAAGTAATGTTAAGGCTACGGTCCCTTTTATGCTATTTTAGTAAGTTTATTTTTAAATCCTGAAAGGGAGCAGATATCACAAAGTCCATTACATAGAAATGTTGGAAATTGTTTGTACTAAGAAGCCAAATTTTTTTCAAAATATGAGATTATATAATTTTGGTTATTTATTGACTTTAAGAAAATTTCATTAAGTTAATAACAAGCCAAAATGATTGAAACTTTAGTTTTTAAAAATTAGGCAACATGAAACCAATTATTTTCAACATTTCTATGTAAGTGTTTTGCGATATAAGCTCTCTTTCATGATTTAAAAATCTAACACGCAAAACAGCACAAATAGGGACTCGTAGCATTAAGTTGGTACCTCAGAGGCTTTACAATAACTATCAACATTCATGAACAAATAAAAATATAAAAATTGTAAGTTTCCAAAGCAAAATAAATTGATTTTACTAATTAAAATATATACACCTGATAGCTTAAGATAAAGAGATCATTAACGCAGAGATGCCAAACCCCCTAATATGTATGACACAACATGCGCCCTTTATCAGTGTTTTAACAAAGTTTCTACACAAAATAATTTTGCTGACGTCCCTAGTTAAAATCGGGGGGCCCGGGGGTCCTCCGGTGGGAATATATTGATTTTAGATGCAAAATTATGGTATTCATGCACATTTGCTACCCAAATAAACTATGTAGTACGCAGAAATTGTAATATTTTTAAAGATATACTATTGTTTACCTTTTTCGTAGGAACGTCTGAAGCTTAAAAAAATTGGTGATGATTTGAAAAGGATGAGGGGGGAGGGTAATGGGGCTGAACCCCCTACAAACCAAACCCCTCTTCCCGTGTGCGCCACTGGTTCCTCAGCATGTTTGAAACTTGCCGTCCTAATATACGACTGATGAATTATGCGTATGAGGAAAACTTGAGAGCGAAGTATAAATAGTATTCTCATATAGCACTATTGTGGCTGTAGGTCGATAGTTGGATGTTTGCCCAAATCAACATAAGATAGTGACACATCCACTCGAGCTATTATTCATGAATTCAGAATTTATTTATGTACCATGAAACACTGCTTGTTGGATGAACAATGCACGTGTCTGTGATAAGCTCTTAATAGGCCACATGCAGGCATTAGTACTTGAAGAAATGAAGCGAGATATTTTGAACACCGGACCGAATACATTGGGAAATAAAAGTTCCGTGTTACAGCTTGTACTGTAGTTATTAGGTATGATCTGATTGGAACGCTACTGAGTATATTGTATTTAGAAAACTTAGTTGCATGCAAAAATCTTAATAATTTACTATTAAAAATAATTATTCTAGTAAATTGAGTAAGGTCACTGACGTGATCATTAAGCTAATTAATTAGGATATTTATTGTAATACGTAAGTAAAGAAGGGAGAGGTAGGGAGCACAGGTAAAATCATTCAAGAATTACATGACGTATTTGAATTTTAATATAAGAAACCAAACAGTTGGTAGGGTCCTATAGTTGCCATTGTACAGCAGACACCAGCAGCATGGTTCTTTTATTCTAAACTGTGGTAACTCCGACGTGTCGCGTGTACGACACTTGAGTCATGACGGCTACGCGAAAATGCGAGCATGGATCGATATGTCATAGCTCTCCTATCAGAGTTTTGGCGTCGAGTGGACGACGCTTCCAAAGAAGAATATATTAAAGCTTGGTACGAAATTCACAGTAGACACGTGTTATATTTGTGTGTTTGACAGTTTGCCTTTATGTTTGAACCAATAGAAAACCTCAACGAACAAAAATAGTAAACAGCTGTAACAGAATGGTGTGGTTTGCACTTAACGTGAACATAACTGGTAGAAATATTGGGCAAATGACATTCTATGCCAGTCGCGAGGTGTTTGGTGTTAATGTTTAGTTTCTGAGCCAGTGCATACGTCACCATAGTGGCGGCGTTGCTGCCGACTTTAGTTCATAGCAAAACAAAACCGTAAACATTTTGTTGATTTCCTCTCGAAATTATTATTAGAAATATCAGCACTTAACAATAATTTTTTGCATCGTAATTCAGCAGTTTGTATGAGAAATGTGAAAAAAAGCGTGGGTGATTTAGTTAAAAATAATTTTTAACATTTCAGTACGTACCTTATGACTTAAAAGTTTACGTAACCCTTACCAAGACAAAATACTTTTAAGTAGTTGTAATAAATAACATAACGTAACTGAAAACGAAAAGTGCCATTCTTCAGTCAATTAAATATATAGGCCTTAGAGTTAAGGAAAAATTTATTTTGTGGTCCACTACAGCCTACACGGTACAAATTAAAATAGCTTTCGATATCTGGGAACAAAGAAAATCGTTTCAACATAGTAAACGTTCCGCTGAAAATTACAACAAATATTTCAATAGTCTTTGTTGACATGTGTACAGTACAGCACTTATAGATCATATTCCAATATAAATGGTAATAATGTTTTTAAAACTGAACTGTGTCGCATATGCACACTGGTATCTTAGGTAATTTATAGAACAGAATGGCTGTGTCTCATGTGTTATGCGCTACAGATATACAAGGCAAGAATGTTGTTTTAAAATACCGGTATTTGATTCTGCTCCACATCACTTTACTTAGGTTTAGTTATACGAACACGATCAAAATACTGACAAAACACACGCGTACACTTATACAGTGCCAATAAGTACCTAAATGTATATTATTTTTAACTTTTCGCCTTTAAAAATATTCAATGCACACTGTATTTCTTATTACTTTGGTATTAGCGATGGAGGTTATGACTGTATGGCCAACATATAGGTTTATACTACGTGTAATATAATCGAGATTCAAGTTTGTCTCTACACCTATCGTTTATATTGCGGGCAGATAGTATCTGCGTTAGTGAAAATATCTTTCATCACTTGGAACAGTGAATATTCATTCTTTCTATTGATATTTAGTTTAAATACGCATGTTGTCGACTTAACCACACTCAAAGATACCGCGTCAATGTATCGACGGTTGCGTCGTTCAACTGAAACGCTTTGACGGGCGACAAACCGAACCTTGCTCGCTTTTTTGACGAAACGTCTTTCTATTGACGTGTCGTTCTGATAACATGGTGAAAACACGAACGATGCTCGGCGTACAGGGATATTTGAGGGAGTGCAGAAGAATTTCGTGTGGAGTTGTTATGAATATATTGATGTTGGCAGTCGCTACTTTAAATAATTGCTCCGAAGAGTCACTTGTTTCTATGAGGTGTGAGTTGTTACTATAGCACATAAGCTAAATTGTTACAATGGTATACAATTTGTTACTATTTTGTGTATGTTGTTTATGTAAATAAATCTATTTGTCAGGTCATTGGGTTATTTCTCGAAATTCTTAATTGATAGTCATTTACCAACGATATAGTTTTTAACCAAAAATTGGTTGTCTGTAAAGTCGGTTTACTGACGATAGTTGAACGTGACAACGTTTTAAGAAAATACTGATGGAATGGTATCATTTTTCAAAAGAAAATTTTAATTTCATTTGTTTAATAGATTTGGATGTATATAGAGAAGGAAGTAATTGGAAATCACAATGAAATTGATCAAGTTATATTTATTTGTACGCATAAATACAATTATGTCAATTTTTTTTTTTTTTTTTTTACAATTTAATAGTTTTTACTCC
>PNEQ01105563.1:54314-107604 GCA_003012365.1 Medauroidea extradentata | reverse complement strand
GAAGTTGGAAACGTTCCGTACTATTTTCAAACGTCGATTGCAGGAGTGGGTGCCAATGCGACAGCTGCTCGTCATTCTGAATTAATAGAGCCACGGTTATCTCGCGTATTCGTCTGGTAGCAGCTTAGACTTCTCAGTCCTATACACGCACCGGCCACAGTCGAGCATTCATTGGCTTCTTAGCGTACAGGAGCGTACCACGTAAGTTCACAACATATTAATTTATTTATTCCTTACTGGTTTGCAGCCGTCGAATGTGTATCAAAACTACTGTTGTCCGATCGCAGAAATGACAGTGAAGTATACGCTGTTGGCGTTCAACCTGACATAGAATCAATACGCCAAGTAATCGTGCCTCTATAAATTAACAATTGCATGACATAAGAAACGAAAATAAAATAATTTTTCCATCAATTCAGCATTTAGACTTTTACGACTTTAAAACGACAATAATCTTAAGCGCGATGCTATAATTCCGAATGGAAAACATTTATATTTAATTCGTTTCGCTGATGCGACAGAACTGAACATATGCTTAAGTATTGGAAAGACTAGGGGAGCGGGGTTACATTTATTTTTAGTGCGATTGCTGCCTGCGTTAACAAGAAATGCATCACCATTATACACCGATGTGTAGTAATGATCGTATTATTACACGTGTAATGTTTTTTTTGAATGAATATGAATTTGTGAATGAACAGAATAATAGTGTAAAAGTTAACGTAAATTGCTGTCATACAATTATTAATTATTATTATGTAGTGACAGGTACATTTTAATTTGGTAGCATAATTTTAGTGTTGGTCGCAAGGATTGTCCCCAGGAGAAGACAGCCATGAACTGAGTGTCTTGCGCCTAGAGACTATGAGGCTAACTGTGAGCTAGCAAGAGTAGGTCTTATAAGTAGGGCCCGGTAATTTTCGCGAAAAGAATTTTGCAGCACTTTGTTTCAGTGCCTTACGTGCACATCTGCATCTCTGCTTTGTGGTCAGTGATTGGACGCCGTAACACCCAGCGTCTGGAGGTTAAACCCGCAAATCACAGACGTGATGTGTCGCAGTTATCGTGTACTGATTGGTACAGCCAAATGAAAAACGACTCTGCACAAAAACACTCTGTCAATAGCGATGAAGTTGACGTGCAGGTGTACATGTAAGACACTAAATCAAAGAGGGGCAGTAATCTTTTCGCGAAAACTACCGGGCCCTATTTATAAGTAGGGCCATGAACATTTCGCGAGAAGAATTTTGCCCTAGTTTGTTTCAGTGCCTTACGCGCACATCTGCAGCTATGCTTCATGGTTATTGGCAGCGTGTCTTTGTGAAGTGACATCTCTGATTTGACTCTGCCAATCACAATAAGGTTACCGCAACACCACACGTCTGTTATTTGGTGGTGGAACCTCAAGACGTGTGCGAGTTCAAACATCCATTCACGCTCTGTAAAGAAGAAATGCAAATATGCACATAAGGCACTGAAACAAAATGAGGCAGGCTACTTTCCGCGAAAAGTTCATGGCCCTACTTATAGCTCGAGAACTTACATGCCCAATTGCACTAGTTTTACTCCTATAGCACACACATTTGATATTCAACAGGAAGATATCTCTTCACGTGTTCAAAGCTAAATAATTAAACTGTGTACAGTACAGATGTTGACGTACTGACCTTTATCTCAAGAAGTATAAGCGGCGAGGTCTTACAAATGCAATTTTTTGCCTTTTACACAAATATTTTTCCTCTTTGAAGACATCCGACAGGATTGAAGTCAAACATGGTGTGTGTGTGTGTGTATATATATATATATATATATATATATATATATATATATATATATATATATATAAGTGTGTGTGTGTGAGTGTGAGAGTGTATACATATGAGGCTATTGGTATTAAAGTAGGTTATCTCCATTGTGCTAAAATGGACAATAGAAGTCATTTTTTATCTAATGCATTTCTGCCCATATTATCGGGATGGGTTTTGTCTTACATATTCAACAAAAATTACACGTATGTGAGTATTTATGGAAACTAAACATGTGGTTAATGAATTATTATGTATTTGAACTTTAATTTTGGAGTTTGTCTCAATTTCGGTAACAAATGGAAATCGCTCCTTTTGATACCATTAGCCTCCTAGATAATATATATTTTTTTATCTTTATCTGAAAATAAAACCATACTCCGGAAGCGTTATTTATGAAGGCACGGGTGCATTCGCGAACTCAGATTTTACAGACGAAATATTAGTAGCAGTTCCTCGTAAAACAAAGTGCTCATAATATGAAAATAGCGAGGATTTTCGTCGTCGCGTCTCGCCAATGTGAATCCAGCATGACAGCGTGACTAACTGCTGAAAACACTCGAGCAGACAGAGTCACGTTGTTACGAACTTTCGTGCCGGGCTTGGAATAAAGTAGGGCAGGTGGATTAAATCGATGGCTGGCTGCGCGCTAGGGGAAGAACCTCCTGGGGGATGTTGCCTCGACTCACGTGGCCGTGAAGGGAAAATGCGAACGGCGACACAGCAAGCGGGGAGGGGGTGGAACCAAAGAGTGGAAAATATGATTCCGGACTGAGATTCAGATTTACGGCGCCGTGATACGCTACCCGGCAGGATATTCAGTCATCCCCGATGGTTGTGATGGCCGTTGTGACTCGTGACGAGGCATGAGGAGCGTCGGAGGCTAGAGTACAGCCAATCCGTCAGTCAGAAGCTTATTACAAGTTAAGGCACGGTTTAAGTCGCCATATTATTTATTTATTTATTGCTTTTTTGAAATTCTGGTAAGAAAAATATTAAATTTGCTATTATACCGCAAATTCGATTTTTATCGTGCTATAGTTCAGCCATTGCGATCTAGCGTATTCTGTGTGGCAATTTTTTTTTTATATTCATAATTTTCCCGACTAATTGTGACATTACTGCACATTACTAGCTCAATCGCTATGCCTGTATTGTAGCGCGAAGTAAATAAAATATGCGGCATAGTTACCGATTTAACATTTTTCTTCTCAGACTTCCGAAAAGCGAAAAATAATAAATTTAAATATGGCGACTGAAACCGAGCCTTAAGAAAATTCAATTTTGCTAACTTGGCATGGAAGAACGCCCACAGCTCGTTACGCTGGTATAGGCAAGTGTGCAATATCATGCTTGTTCTTCGTGCTTCGCCCATGATCGGTTATGCACCCGAAGTTTTCATCATAAGCCCCACCATGAAACAGTCCTCGTACCGATACGAACATTAGTGGCGGAAATTGTCCCTTGCCATACTCGTCCATATGAAATGCGATTATCGTCCTAATCTGTAGTAGAATTAACCTTATCAGAATTCACGCCCCACTGAATTTCTGTAGTATTAGTTCATCATAGTTTAGGAGCGAGCGAGTGAGCGATTTTGGTCAGCGTGAACATGGAGGTCTTTAGCGCTGGTGAGGGGTGACATGAGGTGAGTATGGAGCGGCTCCAAAATAAAAGGGCGGGGAATACGGGATATAATCGAGATAAACCGCCGACTAAGGGCATCGTCCGTCACGATTCCCACATGCGAAAATCCGAGGACCGACGTAGTTTAGGAGGAATCGTTCCATACTACCTGGGGGTTTATCCGCTTAATCTTGATTACTTCCATTTCAGTCGTTATATAGCCTACAACTTTTTGGCACGACGTGTCAAATGTTATTACTTTACAAATTTCCTGAAATTGTTGCAGACTCAACGCTAAGATAACGTTGTAAATGGAAATAGGCAACAAGACGAAAACTGATTATTTTACGCGAGTGTAAAACAATAAGAGAGACTACGTGACTATGTAAGATAAAAAGTTTTTACAAGTGGAAAACGCAATTACAAGTAATGTCTATAACACGAACACTGCTTCGTACATATATAAAATCATGCATTTTTGTCACGTAATCGCCCCTACCAACTTAACATAATAACACCCAAAGTGTTTCGTCAAAAGGTAAAAATGGTAATATAATCTGAAAATCGAATTGCATGCTATATTAAAAAACTTTTTTTTAATAGTCGTCTTAGCCGGCCTCCGTAGAATGGTCGTTATCATTCTTGCCTACGGTGCGAGAGAGTCTGGACACGAATCCCCGCACGGGCATGAATGTTTGAATCGTTTAAATAGGTTAAGATGGTTTGTAAGCCGTCCCTCATAAGCCTATCTGCAATAAAGGGGGTGGGAGGGGGTAAATAAACCATATAAAACAGTTATCTTTCTGCAGAAGCAATTAGAGTATTCCTAGTCATTGGGATGTCACAAATTAAGTATCGTTTGTTTCTGGTTCATTGTTCATCTGATGTGAGGCTTATTTCGTGGCTGTTCAGAGAATAAGTTTTATAGAAAAAAATAAAACATCGTCCATCCACGAAACTAGTCTGCAAGATGATATTTAAATATATAATAATGTTGAAAAGAGAAAAAAAATTTTTTTTTCGAATAGGAATTTGAGTATTATGAGTGTTAAATGTTTAGTTTTTATAACTGTTTTTGTTTCTTCAAAATTGTTTTAGTCCAATAGCATACACTTTTTTAGATGTTATTTTACATCAAAACGTAGACGATACAAAAAGCTTAAAATTAAAATTAATATTTGAGTACATATTTTGTTAAAATTGTTATAATCCTAGGGCTTAGATGAAAATGCCCACGTTTAGTTCGTGAAAGAACAGTTAATGCAACTGATATGGTGGTCACGTCTTAACATCTGTTTTGCTGTTTAGACCTTGTAGAAACAACGAATAAAAGTTTCGATTCAGTTCGTGAGTTCGTCGTATGGGGCGTTAGTAATATGTTGATAACATTTTCCGTTACAGTGTCCGAGAAAAGATGCAACAATGTTAAAAATGCACCACTGTAAAGCCCGTTTCACACTATCCCTAATGCTATACTCAATTCCTTATTTATCTCAGTTCATAAACTTTTATAGCGATTTTATACCAGAATTATGTAGCAAATCTTCTGTGTTGCGTACACACTATCGCTGTTTACTGAAAACTTTCGGTACATAACGAAGAAAAATATGTTTGTGGTGTTGGTTGCAATAATCCGTAAAGTATAACTGTATAATTCCTGAAAACTATTCCACAAACAAGCCTCTCAGCTGACTTCCAAGTAAGTTACACTATCTTGTATTATTTAGATTTTCGTAACTCTGGCAGCCGTTGTTTGGTAGGAAACAAGAATTTTATTTCTATTTAAATCACATTGGCAACCTTGTCTGCTTAATTCGCATAAACCTGTGGCTGAAAGTGTGCATTGCGCATGCGCTTGAATATACACTACGATGAAAAATAGGACTGGCTCTGTCAGTGAAACTAAGTACGGAATTCTGTCTGGAACCAGCGTAGTTGCGGTACACACTATCGCAATGCTACTTGCACAGAATTTGTTACGGAATCCTATACTGAATTATAGATAGCGTGTACCGGGCTTAGTGGTGGCACTGATAGTTACTTACTGAAGTAAATGCAGGTAATAAGCAATTAATAAATAATTCATCCTCTTATAATGGTTATTAAGGTTTCCTCAACAGCTGTGGTTGGGAAGTAGTTCAGACCTGTTCGTGGTGTTATTGACAAAATACAGGTTAGTACTTAATTTGTTAGTGCGTGTCTAGTATTTAAAGTCATATCCGTTGAAGTCTATATTTATTGTTTATTCTTATACACCGTAGAGTGTGAAGACTAATATTGTTAACATAGCGACCTGGCTTGCAATCATGCCATTTCATTTGAATAGCACATGAGTTAAATGGTGAGCTCATCGGTTGTGACAGAAGGATTCAAAGTAAAATGAAATATTTATACTAAGCAGAAACATGAAAAGGAAAAACTTTATGTTAAAGGGGATCAGTACCCGCCATTTTGGAACAATGGAACTTCTGCATTTAATTTGGCGTAGAATTTTTCTGTAATGTTTCATGCATCGACAAGAAAGATGGAATAGTTTCTTACTTTGTATATAGTTGGCATTACTCAACTACTATTGGTTATACTACACCTGTGAACATCTGTAGATAATAATGGCTTTCTTTCTCTGGAAGGTTACAGGTGAAAAATTTACAAATGTATTAAAGGTGTGACACTTTGGTAAAGCTTAAGAAGATCTGTGCCATGTCAGACGGAAAATTTTAATAAATATTATCGCATGGAACTTACAGTGAAAATGGAAGAATTCGAAGATGGCAGATACTGATCCCCGTTATTACTTATTATTAGTATTATTATTACTTCCATGGTGTTCCTGGAGCTCTAACAACTTGTTTAATGTAAAAAATGCATCATAAAATTGGAATGTCGTAAGTTACTAAAATATTGTACTTATAGCTTTATTAGTTGTACGTAAGAAAATTGATAGACTATAATTAAGCCACTGAATCTATCAAGGTATAAATTCACACAGTTGCGTGTTGAGAGGGATAGCATCTGATTGCCGGAAATGTCGCGATTCCTATTTTAGACGATTAAATTCAAGTTTTAAAATATTTCACCAAATTATTATTTTTGCTATAGATATTAAATTGTTGCTGACGTGAAAATCTGTACGTCAAGTGTTATAATCACAACAATCTAACGTAAAATGTGTGTTTGATACCACTTGTTCTGAAATAAAAGACATATTGTTTTCGTAATATAAATCACATGAGTCTGTAAAACTGTATTAAACTCGCAACTTTTATACGTGAAGGGAAACCCAAGCCTAACATAAAACACTTGTAATCCCTCAAAATACACCGAACTTCAGTTTATGTACAGCGTATTTTACTACTATTTTAGATACTATTAAATCGTTTAAATGTACTTCCATATTTCAAAACATGAAAATAGTTTCCCAAATACTTTTGTGACTTAGTGATTCTATGACTATAACGTCTGGTAACCAATAAATGCTACTCTGCAATATACATTGCAATACTTTACAGGGAGATTTAAATATTTACATACTGCATAGCGTCAATGCTGAATGAGATATACGTAGGCTCTAGCCATTCCCGTTATCAGAATGACGTAAGTTCTTTTTCGTGTTCCATGGGTCCTAGTTATTGCATTTGAGCGTGTCATCAGTTTGTCATGGCAAGTGAAGTTAAGAAGGATATAATGTTCTATTGCAGAGGAGTTATGTTAATAAAAACTAAAAGAAAAGGTTATTTGTAAAGTGTTTGTCATATAAACACTAGACTAATGGTTGCGAATCGTCCTGTTGTTGGCGTATTTTAAAATTGTTCGCAGAAGCGAGGCAGCAAAGGAACGCTGCGTATATTAAAACCAGAGTTAAAAATTAATAACGAGTTTTGAATAATTCCAGGTAAAACACATTCTGCTTGTACACATGTGTAAAAAACTGAATATTGAGCCCTTTCATGTTCGTATTTTCACATTTTTTAATCATCAATTGTTAGTTTTAAAAAGCTTGAAAAAGAACGACCACATAATTTACATTCTTTCCTGACGTATTACTATTCGAAGGGGTAAACGGAAATGAGAAATTTTATTGGAACATTCAGGAGAAGTAATCGATATGAGATTCCTGATGAAAGTAAAGAGTGATGTCCTTTTACAACTACAAAGAAGCGTAAAATATGTTGATTGAATTTCATGCCAGTATTTTTATTTCTTTATTATACTATATTTTGTGATAGTATGTGATCCACGTCCTATGTAGTACTGTACGCATTTTAAAATTTAAAACACAAATATTTTTTAATTAATTGTTTTTCACTATAAAATATCAACAAAAAATACTTTATCAAGAACTAAAAGATTGTTAGTCTCTACGCATGAACATTTTTTAACGGTAATTTGAATAAACGTTTAAAGTAAAAACTGCTACCTTCATAATCTTACTTACTGAATAAATTAATTTTTAATTAAAGGGACAGTTCTCATATGTAAGATAGCCTTTCAATCACTTTTGCATAGAACCTACATACCGTAATTAAAAAAAGGCAATAAATTGGGTTTGAATTTTTACTGTCGTAAAAAGGTAACAAAAGCGTCATTTTTAAATAATTATAACATTAAGAACTGAATACAGTGAGGCTGATGTGCAATAACCATTTTTAAGTTAAATATATTACTAACGCTACTAGTACGTGTAAGTTGTAAAATGTAAGGGCGTGAAATACAAGTGAAAAGCATTACAATTTCTGTCAGGGAGAATACGCTACCATGTCTACCTATGGGAGGAATTTCTTGAGACCTGTGTGAATCAAAGTAAGGAGTCATTTTATACATAAATCATGGATTTATATTATTTTTTTACAAACCTGTTTGTAGAAAATTAGACTAAAGTGACCATATACGCGATTCACTTTAATATCGTAATAAACTACTTTGCGGGCTTCACAAAATTGGGAAGGATCTGTACACCGAGTTCACTATATTACCAACACAGAGCATGCATGTGTAGTTTTGGCAATAAGGACCAATGTATCACATACATGATCACAATAAAAATTTTTAACATATTTCTGTTACCGAAGTTTGAAGCCTTACTATCACGATGTATGGTAGGTATGTCCTGCAAAAAGTGGACAACTATTTTATTTATTCATTATTTTTAAATCTATATGACTGACCAGTAAAAGTTGCGCACGAGAGTTTTTCCTACAGAAACGATAAAAAAAGTCATGCTACGTGAGACTGGTACGGATCATTATCTACTGAAAATGTCGGTGTATGTGACATAAAACGGAAAATATAAAATTGGATTTACTTGGATGTAATTTTAGCCTACTTTCCGAAGGAAAAAGTAGGCTTATTATATCACCTTTCGGGCTGTCTAGCTGTGTGTCTGTGTGTGTCTACATGTGTGTATGTGAGTCCGTCCGTGTGATTGAGTACCCCATAAAATTTATGAAGCAGGGGACAGAATTTCATCAAATTTTGTACACATGTATTACTTTGTAATCTAGTCTGACACATATATTTTGTTTACGCCCTGTTAATATTTTTAAAATGGTGGCCATTTTAAAAATTTTCAATAAATATATCTGAAGAACCGCACTTTAGAATTTCATTATACTTGGTATAGGCTACATATAGTACATACAAATCTGATCGTAATGTTGTGTATTTCGTTCTTTCTGTGTTCATATTTTCAAATGACAGCCATCTTTATATTTTTAGCATAGCGATACATATCTTAGGAAATATTTTTTGGAATTTTATTAAACATGGTACACATGTACTGCATACGAAATTGATTCGACTTTTGTATACTTCTTTCCTTCTGTGTTTATAATTTCATAACGGTAGCCATTTTTATATTTTTTAATAATATTACCTATCTGATGAAATATTTTCAGGAATTCCATCAACTTGGTACACATACTTCATCACAAAGCTGACTTAACTTCTGCGTATCTCGCTCATCCTCCTTTAATATTTTGAAAACGACAGTTATTTTTTATCTTTATGATAGAAAGACATCTTAGAAAATGTTTTCCCTAGCTTTATTTAACTGGGTACTCGTATATTACTTAGTAAGCTGACTTAACTTTAGTATATTTCGTGTATCACAAGTCTAAATCAATTTTATTATTTAATATTATCTACATAAATGATTTTAACTTTCAGGGTTAATTTTCATCCATTTTGGAGGAATTTAGGTTCATTAGTTATGCTGGTAACTTCTTGTTTTCTCTGTGCATATACTTTTTAGGAAATGTAATAATCTGATTTTATAATTTAAGACTCGCGTAATGCTTCATAAAAGTGTGTTTCCCAAGTAATTGTTTATCTTTTACGACTTTTTCCCCGTATACCTAGTTTTCACTAGTTCTGGTACACTGCAGCAAAGTGGTAAACATTTTTATTTGATACTTGGAGGAATTTAATTGAGACAAGTGTTTCAGTATTTTGACGAAGAGTGTAAATTAAAACTGTTACTGTACGTTACACTTTAGAAAGTTTCATTACGAATAAGAGAAGACCAGAGTGAATATGAGTTCTCTACCCGAGGTCACTTGGCCCATGATTTAACTATCAGAAACTATAACTATGATAATATACAACTTTGATTGGTCGTATATAATCTCAGTACAGCTGACACAATCGACTCGCAACTATCAAATTAAAAAAAATCTGTGCCGATGTGTGTACACGTTGTCGTAATATGATTATACGAGTGGAATTAGGATGGAGTGTGTTTATTTTGCGTGGCGACAACTTACGAAACATCAAGTGGAAAATGTGTTTTAAATTTGTCTTCGTCTCTTTAGTTGTGAAAACTTTTAACTCCATTTTGTATCAATGCAAAAAGAAAGAATAATAAATTAATTTCACTTGCAGTGAAAAAATACATAATTTTTCATAGCACTACTATATAAGAACTCCTTAATTTTACTTTTTAACCAAATATTGGTATATAGCTTATTGTTAATATGGTTTAAAATGGCAAAATCCAAAAAAGAAAAATGGAGTTACGATATTTTACAATTAAGGTGATGCAATACTAGCGCGAATTTCGACTGAAAATACAATTTATTTAAATTTAAAGTAAAATACCCCTTGATATTGATTAGTGGTTCACTTAATTGAGTCGCAACAACAAAAGAAAATGAAGTTCTTGTTTTTTGAAATAGTGCAATTCTAATGACGATATTCAATGTAGCCAGGCCATTGGATTCTTACCTGTCGCCTAGTAATAATGCGAAACTTGCATGTATCTACCATTAATTACACCACACTCCGCCTTGACAATCTTTCACAGCTATCTGCTATGATTCGCAACGCAACTCTCTGTACTAACGTGTTTCTGAAAGAATAAAAAATCCAAAAGGTTACATGAGGTCTTCACTTTCCATTCAAATGTAACTTGTATAACTAAACAAAATTTATTTTATGCTTTCATTTGGTTGTTGAACGTTTAATAACAATAAAAATAATAATACTAATTATGATAAGGCTACGGCATCGTCAATTTGTTCTGCAGTATGAACATAGTGAACAGGTATTTACAGTTAGGTAATAAATATTTTCATTGTAAACTGTCACTGGCGAATGTTAAGAACATACGATATACCAACATTATTGCCGATTCATAATGCAGCGGATCAGTGTAAACATTTTTTATTTGGAAATGATTCATTTAAACGTGTTTAAATATGGTCGCATAAACATGTTCACGTCAACATGTTCAGCGTGCCGTGTACTTTGGCCACAACCTATTATTCAACGATAAGAAAGGTTCAGCTTCCCGTCTTCAGAGCGTTCTTACCGCACGCAATTACAACCCCTTCACTTCTGTCCAATCACGACAAGCCGTCAGGGGCTGGAACAAACTCGGGCCAGGAAACAAACGTCCGGCA
This sequence comes from Medauroidea extradentata, assembly GCA_003012365.1. NCBI lineage: Eukaryota > Metazoa > Arthropoda > Insecta > Phasmatodea > Phasmatidae > Medauroidea > Medauroidea extradentata. The sequence continues at coordinate 96,275 of PNEQ01105563.1, read as the reverse complement.
TCTATTTCCTGGCTGGCTCGTACGCCTTATCTCCGCTAACCTGCCTCCCGCAGCGCACGCATTAAAACTTTCCCTCAAGGGAGACTCCCGCCATTGTTCTGTCGCCAACAGTTCTGTTTCTTTTATGCATTTATAGTCTTCCCCGTCTGTCAGCTAAGAATACAAACTCATTATTCGCTAAACGTAAACATCCCTGGATTAAATCTGGACACCTGTCATCACAGTGACTGGGCGGTGAACACAAAGAAATTATATGGTTTTATTCTACGTGTATTGATCTCTGTAGAATTTGGCTTCTACGCCTCATAGGCTAATTCACTACGAAATATATTGCTTTTAAAGGGTGAGGAATTGTCCCCTTGAATTTAAGCCTTGAATTTATACCGTGCTGTATAGAAAACCAATGCTCAGTGTTAAAAAGTTGTAACTTATAAATCTCTATTGCACGTTGTAAGGTTGTGAGATATAAGCTCGGACCTTATGGAGTTTTCTTTAAGTTACGTTAACACAAAAGGACGAATGACGGAACGTTTTGGAATTATCCTTCACGATCGCCATATGAGACAGGATAATATTAAAACTACACGTCGGCAGTAAGGTAGTTCTTATTACGTGTAATACTCTAATTAGCATAATAGTACAGCACAATTATGTAATAGCTGTATGACTTGCCAGTAGAAGCGCTGAGGCTCTAGACACACAGACCACTCACCTCCCACCAATGCAACCTGAGCTCGATTTCTGTTTCGATCGCTCCCAATATTCGCACGTAAAGAACATCGTTACCGTTAGTTTGAGATACTCTCGGAGCACTCCCGTTTTACCTTGCTCTTTCATTCTGCTGTTGTTCCAGTCATACCTCACATCGTTCTCTGTATCGGTGCCGCATGATAGGTTCAACCTTTTATAACTGCACATTTTGAAAAATGTGCTTCGAAATTATTTAAAATAAGTAGATTACCTATTGTTAAAGATGACGGTTTATCGTGAGAAAACGACTGTTTGCTGAATTTCAACACACGTTTAGCTTACCAGAAGATTACTGGTTTTATCTTGTTCTTGGAGCTGTTATCTTATATGACTGAGCCAATAAGAGTCCCGATATTGTAAAATTTGATGTAGGTTATTGGTTTGCAGACAGCTACGTTGTGTCAGAAGTATATCACCGAATCATATATGTTGCAAGGTATGTTGGCACAATATATTTTCGCGATAGACCATCATCACTACCTACTGTTTTATTCTAATTGACTGCACAGTACCATATGTAATAGTTTTAGTGAAATAGCTTGCAACAGTTGCTTTCCTAAAAGTCTGACCAAACAATGCGGCACACATAGTTCTAGACTGCAATGTTTAGAGGGCGTGGTACATAATTCAACGCTAAAAACATTTATCTATAACTATAGGTTTCTTGAAGCCAATTTCCGAAAACTAAACAATAGCAATCCTAGACAATAGTAAGCCAACGTTGCCAGTGTTGCAAACTTCTGAGGCACAATCTCTGACGCCCGAACCTCGAGCATTTAACTGCGGCGCAAGAGATCACGCGTAACGAATTAGTAATTCTGGATAAATATTTACTCGTATAGTAGGCAAATACCATTATCTAGGATTACCATTGAGTATTTTATCAATTTTGGCTTCAAAAAAAGCGTAGAAATCAATTGATGTTTTCAGTGTTTATTTATCTACCACGCACTCTTAAGCGCTGACCAAATATCACAGTCGTCTGTGCCACCAACGAGTATAAATATTTCGTACTCATGTACTTTTAGTTGAGGGCGCGGTATACAGCAATTATCATCACCATGTTTTTATTTTTATTTATACCAATTTTTTTTTCTTATTTTATCTCTCACAGTTTTCGCATAATGGCTTGTTAAAGTAAAAATTTGCGTTTCCGTTTTAAGGACTACAATCAAACCAACTGATATACCAAACTGAAAAAAAATTTACAGTGCATAAAGACGTTGCAGGCTACAATTTCACGTGCTTAAAAACAAATAAAAACATTTTGCATTTAAATAAAAAATGTTTAAATTCAAAATAAAAATTTAAAAAATCCAATAATTGTTTTAAAAATACAAAAATACTGTACTTTGCGTTTCATAAAGATGAACTTGTAGCCTACAACATCGTTATTCACTGTGAATTTGTTCACTTTGGAACGTAAATTGGTTTTAGTGTCGTTGTTATAACGGGAACATGCAAATTTTGACTTTAACGAGCCATTACGCAAAAACTATGTGAGATAAAAAATTTATGAGCAAAATTAAGTCACAATTTGCGTCTAAATCAAGAAAAAAAATCTGGTACAAATATAAACATAAAAACATGGTGATGGAAATTGCTTTGTACCGCGCCATTAAGCATAAACCGTTTACTAAATTGGTTAAGTAACAAGTGGCTTATTTGTAAATGCGTATGTCTAACATGTCTTAGTTTTTTTGTTCAGGTAATTACTGTTACTGGATGTTTAACTGTGTGTTATTTCATTCAAAAGGTTAGGCTATCTGAAATACAGTGAGAAACATAAATATACTTTCTATGAGCATAAATCGTTTACAGTCTGGCGAATCTTCGCAATTAACTTTCTCAAAATTTTCAACAAAATTAAATCAAAACGTACCTATTAAAAAAAGAACCATCAACTTTACTACGGGATTGCCCACAACAAAATATATTCGTGAAACCTGAACATATACTTAACCGAAATTTAAATTCAGATTCAGGTTAAAATTTAAGAGTTGTCATCATCATTAACAATCGTTTAACTGAAAATATTTAAACGCATTCGAAATCAAGGTTGTTTTGTTTTAGTACCCTGTGTCGGATTTCCATTTTTTTTTCAAGTAATATAATTTCATTTACACAATACGTAAAGGGTTTCTGCTAGTTAGTAAATTAAGCAACATTTCTTTTAAAAAATTAGATTAATCTCCTTAAAAACTAGTCAGAATAGAAAAATTTATTTTCAACAAATTTGGATGACGGTTTTACCAAAGCTGGTCTCTTTTAGGCTTAAAAAAATATTACAGGAAAATCAGTAGAAATGAGGATAATGATTTTTAAAGGATAATAAAGGGCTTCTTTTCTAGCACTTTTATAGGACATTGCGAAATCGGATAGAAGTATAAAAAGTTTATACAGAATAATGAGCTTTTGGCGTGCGATTAAGGGACGATACAACAAGGAATGCTCGTCCACAAAATTTCTTAAAAGTTTTTATTAATTTGCAATTGAAAATGATAAAAAAAAACTATACTTGAGTAAGTTTTATGACTCGCAGAAAATATGTAAATTAATCGGTGCATCAAATAAATAGTAACTGATAAAGATATTTGCCATATATGTTCGTAGCCGATAGTTTACAGGAAGAGTACTTTTTCTATATGCGATATAATATGTAATGTATTGTCTTGCGTCACATAGCAAAAGGGTTCCAGTTTTCCGTTGGCTCCGCACAATATCGGCCTAACGTACAATGTTAGGTGAAGGTGGCTTCACAATGCCCCGACGAGGTCGGTACAACAGCTCCGACACAACAATTTTGTAAGCAACACATCCACGACGATTCTTGGTAGCGTTCACAATGCTCCGACGTGCTGACGCGCGGCTCGTCGTGATATAGCCGTCAGCAGTACCAAAAAGTAGAAGCTATTATATTTTATTGAATGTAATATTTCCATCAGCTGTTTCATGAAATCACGAATGAAACTGTAAAAAAAAATCTAGCGAAATAAAAGACAACAGCATCATAATGTATAATGTTCTTCGCTGAAATGAAAATACTTAAAAAAAAAACACTCATCTATTGTTTATTCGTAAACAACCTAGTTGCTTTGTTTGTAAACAAGCAATGAGTATCTGGCGCAAAAATTAACTGAAGTCAAGGAACATTCGGTGAAGTTTATCGGTTTTCGAAGTATCATTGAAAACAAGACTTTTTATAGAAGTGAAATATACCAAGTAGGCCTACTTTCAGTTGCAAGATAATTTCGTTTTATAATATTTTATTTCCTTTACCTGCAAGTCCCGACACAGCAAACATTAGAAATCGAATCTACTCTCGTCGGGCTGTCGGGGCAGTAATTTTGTCGGACTGAAGCTTGGTTTTTATTGGTTGCTGTTCAAATTCTGCCGTGTCGGGGCAATGTGAATCCACCTTGAGGCGACAAGCGTTTGGAAATTCCTACAGCAGTTTAACTCCTAAATCTGCCCTGCTTAAAAAGATTCAGAAAATATAAAAATTGAGTTTTTGGTATCGTTGGTTTCTTCTTGTAATTCTGCATTATTTACACACCAAAAATGCAATAAAATAAATTGTACGCAGGAGACATAGGGAGATAACACTTACTACATTTGAAGTTTTTCCAAGTATAACAATGAAAGAAGGCAGTAAGTGCATATTCCTCGTATAAAAATCAGTAATTGGTATGATACTGCTTTCTTAATTTGTAATGTTATGGTGGCAGTATAAGCAATACTATAAACCACGCAGTAACTTGAGTCCATTTTTACTTATTTATTCAGTAATGGGAACACGCATTGTTTAAAAATAATTGTTTTATGTTGTTTTAAGTAAGTAAGGAAAATTTCGATTTTATTTTTCAGAAATGGATTTTACGAACATGTTTGCACTATAATAACATATTTGTAAACCTATCCTGTATTGATTAATGGATGGGTTTGAGACATCTCTTTGACTTTTTTTCTCAATTGTGCTTTTGCTGTAGTTACTGCTTTATTACTAAGCAGGGCCGAGATAGATCATCAATTTCAGTTGTTAGTTATTTATTTAATTTTTGCCATTATTTCTAAATTAAATATATTTGTGTACATTGGTTACAATTGAACGTATAATACGACTATAGGTTGACAGTATAAATTAAACGTAAATACATTTTTTCATAATTAAGTTGTGGCTTGTGCGATAGTCGAGCGGAATTTAAAACTTTTTTTTTATTTCACTCTCCGGTAAACCAAGTGAATATTAAGGCATTGTTTACATTTTATTTAGTATGCATTACTAATTCATATTGTACAACATATCGAAGCTCTCTGTTCTGAAATCGGAAGTATTGTCTATAGTAACCTAATATAAACCCAATATGGTGGTGGACGTTCCACATTATAAATATGCTAAGTTACATTCCAATATATTGGATAAACAATCCTCACTTACAAAATGGTATATGAGCATAGGCCCAAATTCACACTGTTTCTGTACTACGGGTCACATGACGTATAGCGCATAAGTAGAGACTGGAAGTTTTCGTGGTAAGGTCTTTGCACCACTTTGTTTCAGTGTCTTACGACACATATGCAATACTATTCTTCATGGTCAGTGACTGGATGGTTTTACCACCTAGGGTCTTAAGGCTTCTACCCGCAAATCACAGACGTGTGGGAACGCAGTAATATGGATCTGATTGGCACAGTCAATTGAAAGACGTCCCTGCACAAAGCCGCTCTGTTAATAATCATGCAATACAGCTGCAGGTCTAAGTGACGCAACAATTTTTTTTCGCAAGTATCTATGCATAAGTCACGGGATGTATCACGTTACTGTGTTGCACAGTGCGTACCGTCAAATTACATGTGACTCGACTGGTACGTAGATGCCATTAATAGCTGCGATGGTGTTACACAGCAACATGATGCAGCCCGCGAGCTTAGTTCTTTAATGTCATGTAATCTGAAATTTAGCACAGAAACAGCGCGTTTTCGTACCAATGTTCATACAACTTTATTTGCTTCTCTAAATGGGATAATTGTTGCCCCTAAGTCAATGCAATATTACAACATCCTGTATTTATGTCGTACAAACAGCACCATATTGGATTAATGTTATGTTACTGTAACTAAGGTTAATTCTACTGCAGGTTAAAAAGATGAACATTAAAAGTTTGGCACAGGGAAAATTGGTAGGTGCCAACTGACCAATCACAGAGCTTTCATGAATTTAAGTTACGTACAGTTGATAATTTAAAACGCGAAATTATTTTGTTCTCAGTTTATAATTAAGTTAAATAACTTACGTAATTTTCAAGCTTATTTGAATTAAATTTTACTACGGTTTCGTACTTTTCTGGTCCCTTAGCGAAAGCAGCGAAACTAACGGCATAAATTTTCCCTGTGCCAAACTCTCCCGTAAGAAAACACATTTTATTTCTAACCTGTAGCAGCATTAACCATACTATAACCAATTTTTCCGATTTCAGAACATATCCTCGATATGCTGTACACTAAGAATTAGTTTGTCAGGTTAAATAAAATGTATACAATATCCAATATATTAACATTCACTTTGTTTACTGTGAGCAAAAAAAAAAAAAAAAAAAAAAGAAATTAGCTGACGAAACTGTGGTGGAAGCCATCTTGTCAACTTCACAGCTAAAACCAGGTCGTATCTGCAGGGGTAAATATTGGAAGAAGATCCCACTTCACTTCGTCATAGCGACTTGGAGCGTAGTATCTAACCCTCCCGTCTTTTAACAGCTACTTGCCTTCGCCGTGCGGGGTACGTGGTTGCGGTAAGAGGTGGAGGGGTTGAGTGGAGAGGTTTTCGTTGTATTTTAATCCAGGGCGTGTTTTGTTTGCCTTCTCCCCGGCATCGTAAAGGAAGGCCACGAGTGCAAGTACGTCGTTGAACGCAGGGGCAGCCCCCCTGGGAGAAGTCGTGCCAACATCGACTCGCACGTTTACTCCTTGTTCAGAGTCCCGTTCCAAACAACTCGCGCAGGTAGCGTGCGCGCGATAACCTGGTTGGCGGAGAGCGGCAACGGCAGCCCTGGGACCACCACTAGCTGCCATGCTTATAAACATCACGACAGACGAGCCAGGAAAGCGAACCCCCAGCATTAAAAGGAGTCTTCGCCGGTGTCGAATTTCCACCTTTGACGCGTGAGAACAGCGTAGCGATAAGATACAGTGTCCCAGGATTGACAAAATGCATTTCGCCTCTATTCGCAGCATGGGAATTTTTGGGGCGCGGTCTACCGCAATTTTCTTCAACATTTTTTTTTTTACTTTTTATTTGTACCAGATATTTTTTTTCTTATTTTAGACACAAAATGTGACAAAATTTGGCTCTTATGAAATTTTTTAATCTCTCATAATTTTCGCGTAATGGCTTATTAAAGTCATATTTTGCATGTTTCCATTTAAGGACTACACTAAAACCAACTGATATACCAAACTCAAAAAAAATCACAGTGTATAAAGATATTACAGGCTACAATGTCATGCTCATAAAAATAAAGAATAAACATTATTTGTATTTTAAAAAATTATTGAATTTTTAAAATTTTTAATTTTCAGTTTCAGTATTTTTTAAAAATGCAAACAATTTTTTTCTTTATTTTTATGAGCATGATATTGTAGCCTGCAATGTCCTTATACACTGTGATTTTTTGTGTTTAGTATATCAGCTGGTTTGAGAGAAGTCCTTAAAAAGGAAACATGCAAAATATTACTTTAACAAGCCATTACGCGAAAACTATGAGAGATAAAAAAATTTCATAAGAGCCAAATTTAGTCACATTTTGTGTCTCAATAAGAAACAAAATATCTACTACAAAAAAAAATAAAAAAAAATATTGATGAAAATTGCGGTAGCCGCGCCGTTAAGCTGTGACCACAACATTTTATTTTTGAATAGTATTAAGTAAAGACCAACGTATGCCTCTCGTTTTGCACTTTACGAAGTCAGGTAATATTTTCGAAGTTACATCAGTCTAAAAAAAATTAGTTTTTAGTCATTTTGAAACGCCCGAAAATCATGTTTCTAGCAAACGTACTGAAATTTTGAAAACATAGAAGTATAGTTTCAAGTGTGTGTTATTTTCGTAGGTAAACATAATATGAATTAGTTAAGCGGTTAGGCGTGACACGCTGCAACGCCGTCCATGCGCCAGTCGAGGACTCCTCTTAACGCAGCAGAGTTCTCGTCAATAACTATTCCTGAAGATTTAGCGCTCCGTAGCACCAGCTAGGGATTCTGTGCGATGCCGATATGTCGATAATCATACCATGGTTTTGTTATCGCGATGCGAGACTGTCCAGCTTTAAGATTTGTAACTGTTTAACATTTCTCCCTCTTTCACACTTTATTTTATTTAAAACATCAACAGTGGAAATATTTTTACTTTAGGAATTAGAAATATCCCATTTTTGACTTTTCCAAAACTTCACTTGACTAACGACTGACCAGTAACCATCACAGGGAAATGTAGATTGCATATCAATAAGAACTGCTTGTCTGCAATATCTAATATTAGCTTAATTACTTAAACAACTTATTTACAGTTTGTTTTGGCTCGATTACAGCGAATGTTGCGGTTGATTCATAGTTTTCCTATTTAACGAGTTATTAGTAGATTTTTTAATAAAATTCAACCTAATATCATGCTCGGGAATTTCATTCACTTTGATAACAAGGATTAGAGTTATTTTTAACAGAATGAGTTTATAAAATTCTAGACTGTGTGCAGTTATAAAATGTAGAACTGTTTGTCGGATTTTGGCAAAATACTTCACAGATCACCCGAAGAAAAATATTTTGTTTGATTTTGACTTATTTAAAAACATTATGTTATTTAGGAAGCAAAGGAAATAAAAACTGGGGTTCGTTTCTAAGGAAAACATAGGCCACAAATTAATATATGAATATTAGTTTCAAAACAATGTGGCACTTCTTAGGCATCGACATAAGGTTTCGTTTAAAAATACCATCGAAATAACGGTATAATTACCAAGCACAATCTTACGAGTGTTTCATCAAAAAACAAAAAGTGTTCTTGTTCTTGAAAATGTTGCTTGTTGCCAAAAAAAAAATAATAAAAAAATAAACATCACAACCTTTAAATTACCTCCTTTAAAACGTTCACGTTCACTATGGTAATATTAATTATTACATTTTCCCTGTAAATATTGATGTCCTTTTTAACCAAGGCTAAGGTACATTAGGTAGGAATAAAAAAGGAGGGGGGGGGGAGAGAGAGTGGTGAGAGTAGTTTAAAGTACATGCTCAAGTTTTAGCAAACATCTAAAAGCCTAATTATGGGGTATTACTGTGTCAGTGGGCCTAATTACGTGGTATCACTGTGTCAGTGGGCCTAATTACGTGGTATCACTATGTCAGTGGGCCTAATTACGTGGTATCACTGTGTCAGTGGGCCTAATTACGTGGTATCACTGTGTCAGTGGGCCTAATTACGTTTTATCACTGTGTCAGTGGGCCTAATTACGTGGTATCACTGTGTCAGCGGACAGTCACGCTGTCTATTTGATGGTACATATATTCTTGGAGGCTGCCTACAGGACAGTGGACCTGCGAATTTTTCCTGTCTCTATAGGTGACTCTTCACTGAAGTAAGCTGTCATACTAATCTGGTAATCGATTTAGATGTGCAGCGTGGTTACATATTTGACTTGCATTCGGAAAATACGTTCAAACGAATTCTACATGCCATGGCCGACGCCTCCCCATTCTTGATTATCTGAGCCATTATTCGGCCTGTAATGACCCCGTAGTCAAGGAGACCTTAATGGCTATTATTACCACTACTATTACTTGTCGGGTAACTACGTCTCGGCGACTTGCTTACTCAGAACCAAGGGCCGGATTCGAACCCGGAAGCCCGTGGTCAGGTGGGTGGGAACGACTTAACGACCTTGGCGTCGGGACGTCGTGCTCGGTGCTCGTAAATCCTCCGGCTGTGGCGGCGGTCGGGCTGGAGCAATCACCGGGCCGGCCTTCTCGTTACACGAGCGTGACTCCTTCGACGATCACGGCTGCCTGAGGACCCTATTACCCGCCAAGAAGTTTAAGTAGTTGAGATGTGAAACTTCGCTGTTGTGTGCCCAGTCGCTGACGACCGCGCGCGAGAACGTCGCCGACCGTGTCTGATCACACGTTGGCGTGCCTCGCCCGCGTCAGGTAGGTCGTGGATCCGAACTACTGCTGAAGAAGTACTGTTATGGACACGTGCCGGAAAAGTGGGCCCTTTATTAACTGGGCGAGTCACGCAAGATGACAGCTATTGCCAACGTTTTAATTTATGGTTTCCTGTTGCAAAATACAGTTAAATACGTTAATTTTGATACAGAAAATGGAATTATCTTGTACTCCAGAAAATTGGCTTGGATAATTATGTGCAAATTTTAATTTCAGTGAGGTTATACTAAACTTGGTATATCTCGAAAAACGTTAATTTGTAGTTGGATAATGCATGCTTAACTCGAACCAACTGACGCATAGTTAATGCAATAACGGCGGCATTAACGCAGCATAAACTTAATTAACAATCTTCGTGGGGTGATTACTTGCCAAGTTAACGTAAATGAAAAAAATTTAAGTATGTCTACATTTTCTGTGTCAACAGAGTAATATGGAAGACATGAGCCATGGAAAATGTAATTTTCAACTGTATTGTTTACATTACTCTTAGTTGTATGGTGAATACAGGAAGAAATAAAAGAACATAGTGCCAAACAAATTTATTACATAATTATCAACTGGTGAAACAGGTAAATGTTTAATAAATTACTGTTCACGGCACGCTGTTGTCGGCAAGAAAGTTGTTAGGAATAAGAGGTTGCCCTCCCTCCCCATTTATTTTGATTATGGCGGGAGGCAGAGATTGCTCTTCGGTTGCAGCTCTGGGTTATAGTTTCTGATATTTTACAACCGTGGAAAACACCAGTACATATCCTAAATAGTCTGTTTATAAATAAAGTGTTGCTTGCCGTTTCCACTTAATTCAGTACAAGAAATTACCTCTTGAATTTTGTTGTTACGGTTAATATCGAACGTGTACACTGCTGATAATGTGGTAATATGTATCAATATTTGGAAGTTCAATTCAGTTTTTGGCATGTCAAGTAAATGATATGTTTTCCAGCGGAAACGTGCATCAGAAAGATACCCGTGAAAATACAAACCAACTGTTTTCAGAGAAAATATGCTCCTCGCTTGCGCTTGCAAAGAAATACTCGAACCTCAAACCGCAGTGGCGGATCCCAGGAAGCCTCTAATTGAATCAGTGTTGTAATTTAATAATCTCTGCAGTGTGGTTGCCAGCGAAATGTTTGCTATTGGCTGAAGCGCCGAACGTCACCTGGCCGTGGAAACGATGATAGCTCGACTGACAGACCTTTAAAAAAGTGCAGAACGGTGGATTTGGAATATATAGCTGATTTCGTTTTTACACAAATTTATTATTGTTTATTAAAATACAGATTACAAATAATTTTGTAGATAACTCAAAATTGGTAACGTGAACACAGTTTACTCAACCTACTGTAATTTCAATTAAAATTTAGGGATAATGATGGGCTATGTTCAGCATTATTGGTGTTTATATGCACAAACATGTACCGTGAGTGACTTTGGAAATTTCGGTGAATATTTTTACCACATATAGCGGTCAAGAGCAAAGCAATTTACTTTCGATAAATATCAGATAGTGAATGTCCACATGCAATGACATTGACATTTACTCACAGTTTATATAAGTTTACATAGGATACAAAATAATCACCGTGCACACGTGTCCGAAAGTCATCTTACGTCTAAAATCCACCCCCGCTTACTTACTTAAAAGTAATGCAAAAACGAAAGTCTTGTTTCAAGAACTCTGCATGCCTTTTCACTATCAACCCTAATGATAACAAATACCCGATACTCTTATATCTGTACTAAGTCGTAATTCATTGTTCGATTGTGGGATTCTGGGGGTCTACAATATGTCATGTATGTTATTGCTTAGAATGATCGTTTAAGGGAAAATGTTTCCAGCACAAATATTTTTCATTCAATTTTTCTATTGTAAATTAATGGTGTACATTTTCTTTGCAAATGTCTGGAAAATAGACCAAAAATTCTTTCAGTGAGTGACAAAAAATTTTACTGTTCAACAAGTTTTAAGCATGTACGTGCAAATATCAGGAAGTAGAATATGTTCTGTCAGATCGGCATATTTTATTTGTTTGATAGCTAATGCGTCCTCTAGTAAACGTCATGTCATATTTTTTGTCAGAAGTTCTTCCGAGATGTTAGATTAGGTTTTAGGTTAGCTTAGGTTAGGTTAAGGTAACACTATTTATAATACGTCGAATAAAACCTAAATAATAAGATCAATTGTAACATTTAGATGTAAGAGGTAATTATTGATTCAAATTAACATCACGTAATGAATATTCAGTCATACATGCAGTTTATTTAAATTGTGCATACAAAAAATTATGATTGAATATTTATTATGCGATGTTCATTTTAATCAATAATTACCTCTTACATGTAAATGTTACAGTTAATCTTATTATTTAGGTTTTATTCGACGTATTAAAAATTGTGTTACCTTAACCTAACCTAAACTAACCTAATATAAACTAACCTATTCTGCAATATTTATTTTATCCTGCTTCCAGATGTCCTGGAGAAATATACTGTATCTTGTTTCCCCTAGAAGATATGTACGTGCAAATAACAGGACTCTCTATGCATTGGAAAAACTATTTTATTAAAAGAAAAACAATACTTTATAGACGTTGTCACTAACCTAACCTAAACTATTAGTCATATGATATAATTTAGACTGGTACAATAATTACATAAACATTTTAAATGACACAATACTCCATTATAATTTTTTATCATTTCATTTAAGCCTAAATTCTAATCTTAAATGTTTATTGTTAATAATGACGCCAGTCACTTAGTAAACGTTTATGTTTTAATTAGTTTCTGTGCTTAAATAGGTAAAATATTTTCTCATCACAATGCGTTATGTAAGTTTGTTTTCCTTGGTATACGTTTAACTTCAATAAACAGTTTTAGTGATTACATTATTATGTTAATTTTATATTTGCTGATACTACATTATCCATTCCCATACGTTTACGTACGAATTTTTTGTTTCTTTTGAGTTATTTTGAACATACCGATACGTGTCATTAATGCAAGCAGTAATATATCACCAGGGAGCAAGATCGGTTTTGGCAAAATATTTTTACATTACCAATAAAAGAAACGTTGAATACGTTTAATCAGTCATTTAATTGTTGAAAATTTTTTTGGTTTAGGCTACTTCCGTAAAATAAAATGCCAACGCTCACTCAAAAGTTGTTAAATATTCCTTACTAAACTACTGTTATATGTTGCGTGCGGTGGTGATACACAACACGAAATAAAATTTACTTAGCTATGTTAACTATACACACTGCTCTGTACGCCCCGTTTTCAGCATACTCAGACGCTTAAGGCCCTATGTTATGTAGACCGCCACAGTTTGATTGTGTATATTTACCTTTAAATGATGACTTTCTACAGTATTTGACAACCATGTGAGTAATTGTTTTGCCAGTGATGTTACGCTTAGCGTAGTGTATTTTATGGTCTCGCAATCAGATTAGCAAAATGTCAGCATCAGAAATTGTGCCCAGATGAACGTATTGGGAGAAAATGTTTAGTATAGAAAGTTAGCAACTATATTTTTTTCGCGGATTACTTTCTTATTAACATATTGGCTGTGAGAAATCTACTATTTTTCAGTAGTGTTTTTACTTTCGATTTATGGACAACTCCATTTAAAATATCTGCAAAACTGATTGCAAGGGCTACGTTGATTATTAATTGATGTTATACGCTATAGTTTACTGATTTACATTTCATAACTACTTAACATAGTGGGGTATAACTTGACCGGATGCCTGTTTCTATAATAGTCTTTCAGTCATGGTTCGCAGATCCACGGACAGCCTGTGCTGCATGTAGAATGCAGTTAAGCTCTCAGATGTTTACTAACTACGAGCCGGCCGGCATCATAGCTTCCTTCCGTGGGAAGCGTGCGGGGACCATAAATATCCAGCGTCTCGTCAAAGATTAACAACGAGCGGAGAATATTCGCTCGGGCGCTAGCTCTGCGTTTTGAGGGATGCCAAAACAGCGTTGCGAGAGGGGCGGATAGCAAGGGCTCTGAATATTGCATGCGGCGGTTCACGCGGGCGTAATTCACATCCCCCGCGAGGCCTGTACGTCTGCCTGGGGCGGGCAGCGCTGACCTCGTGCTTCCGTCACTCCGGCCTGCTTTTTGACGTCTGCCTTCTTTGACGTCGCCGTCTGCTGGACGTGTTATGCTCGTTCCGAGGCCTGCGAGTGCCCTGTCACGCACAACCATGGCCTCTAGGCGCAAGTCATTGCAGCTGGTGTGCGGTCTTCTTGCAGGTAACTCGCTCCTATGATACATTCAGTGGCTACCCTATCGTTCTATGACGTCATATAAACGACAACACAATACTATTTTAAGGGACCGCAGTAGCCGAATGGTCAGACAATTCGCCTCCCACCACGGCGATCCGGGTTCGATTTGCGGCGGGGTCGGTCCCCGGGTTTTCGCATGTGGAAATCATGCCGGACGATGCAGCTGGTTGGCGTATTTTCTCGGGGATCTCCTGTTTCCCCCGCCCCTTCATTCCGGCGCTGCACCAGACTCACCTCAAGACCTCGATGTTGAGCGCTGACCAAAATATCTCTCACACTCTCACAATACCTTTTAAAATACAAGATGTTCAGAAACAATCAGTACAGTAGCACTCGTGTCAAAAAGACCTACAACTGCAGATGTAATACCGACATACTTGGGAGAGAATGAGAGTTCATTGAAACGTAAGGAGAGGTAATGAAATGTGAGTTATTCTTTCTGACTTTGTAATACTAGACAACAAGTTTTTACCTACATACACACTTTCTGTATTTCTGATGGTCTTTAGCACATAAATAACAAACACAATATTTGTGCAATAACAACTTCTTACAATTATCTAAGATGTCCTAAGAAATCCTTAAACTTTTTGGCATGACACAATCAGTATTCTGAAATTGTTGAACCCTTAATATTAATTTTGTAACAGAATACAGCTAACACTTACTTATGTACGTGAGCTGATACAATGGCAACTAAAGTAATAGGACAACGACAAATGCATTTCGAAAAGTAAATGAAACGATAAACTATGCCCTTTCAACGCGGAAAACGTAAACATATCTGTATTCACTGATTTAAAAAAAAAAAAAAAAAAAAAAAGGAGTTACTTGTGACTACAATTCACACTTGTAATAATAATTAGCTCTCCTAGTTTTACCACAGCGGCATGTCAAAGTCATAATTTGTAAGTTACGGGAACATAGAATTAACAAAAATCAAGAGACTTACTCAAGTGGAATAATTTACACTGAAACTAGATCTCATGGACTATATGCTAAAGGATTTAAAAACGCGTTAAGAAATTACTTTGTACTTTTTAAAAAATATCCTAAAACGATGTGTACCGTCCCCTACTTAGGGGCTAGCACCTCAACCACTGGTGACGGTAACAAAGTTACAAGATCAATGTAAAGAGGGTGGCGAATCCCTAGAGATTTGCAAGGGCGCTAAGGCAAAAGTAATCCTCACTCAAAAGTAAACTAAACTCTTAACTTCTAACGCTTCAGTAAAGTAATACCAATCAAACATCAATAGCAGCGATCAAAATCGCATTAATGTTCCAAATAAGAAAAGGTAACTGTAACTACAACATCAATTAAAGATCAAGTAGTCGGGTTCAAATCCCAACAGGGATTTATTCAAAACTTAATATCAAATAACAAAACATCAACCTAACCATTAACCATTTTACAAACTCAAATAATCAGCAACACAAGACAAAAAGTGTAAATATAAAGAAAAATATGAATGTACAAGCATAACATTAAACATTAACTTTATGAATTACTATAAACAGGCGTGCAGAAATATCAGTTAATCTGTCTGTCTGGATAATATGACTCAGTGAAGGCCTAAAATGAGAGTACTGCAAAGGGTGTAGCGATAGACAAAGACAAATATTACACAAGTGCTAGCCCTATCCTTATAGGAAACTAACTTTAACAATAACAAAGAACAATGCTGAGTCCCATACCTCAGTAGCGAATACACAATACGACCACAAGTCTGAAAAAACCCCTATACTTATAGGTGGTAAACTTCAGGGGGACACACGCCCCGAAACACACATACACCATGGGGACACCGCCCCAAAACACATACAGCAGCAAAATCTACCGAGTCCCATACCTCGGTAGTATGCATACAATATCTATCACCCTAACACAGTTTCAAAGCAGGCACACACAGTGCATGAAAATTACTCAATCCAAATATTATAAATGATCTGCTATAAATTTACATTCTCTGCAAAGGTCTAACCTTGAACATTACACGCCAGCAATGATTAATTAACAAATACGAACAAAACTAAAACTATTTAAATATCTGCCCCTCTCTCTCTCTCTCTGAAATCTGAAAATACAGAAGTTACCAGAAGTTAAACACTTGAAAACCCGAACGCGAAAGTTAACCAGAATTAATAAGTGAAAAAGAGAAAAAACACGAACAGCGAAACACGAACGAAACACTAGGACTTGGGCCATTATGCTACAGGACTTCAACTCAAGAAAAAATAACAAATAACTAAACAGGCGCCGAAAATTAATCAATTACAAGTCCTGCAGCAAAACAACCCATTCCACACTTACAATAACGAATAACAAGACTGACACTTACATTTCACTGGAAGCCGACTGAACGCACATATGAGAAATCCAGGAAGCTTTATACTAACAGCGAGCGATTATTAAATCCCTGAAAATAGTCCGCCCAACATGGCGGAGCAACAGTAACAAATAAAAATTACAATAAAATAATTATCACTAATAAGCCTGAAAATACATAATGAAAACTAAATACAAACTTTTTACTAATCAGTGCGTAGAAAATTAATTACAAAATATCTCAATTTATAAATTTCAGATATTGACAAGAAAATTAATTATAATAACACGAAGAACAGTTTCTTGATGTACGGCGCCATTCACTTGAGTGCGCTAGTGCAGCGCAAAGTTCGTTGGACTCTCTGCACCTGCGTCTCTGCTTAATTCACATCCAGTCTATGGAGGCGAAACATCGTGTTTACATACTGCGTCGAAAAATGTTCCGAACTAATACAAGTGGATTGCTGGAGCACAAGGTACGTAAGTGTTTCTATTGACGTGAAATGTTGAAAACTTAGCTGCGGAGAATATACAGATGTAAAATGAAGTCTATATTTTAGTAGCTGGAAATTTGAAGTGTCCAAAATTCTCGGGCGACGTAAAAACTTGCCGGTCAAACCGACAAGTTCGGTTCAGATGGAAATTTACGTCATTTATGTGAATTAAAAAAAAAAACAAAATTACTTTGTTGTGTGTTTTAAATATTTTAACATGATGCTCATGGTATCTAATTTCAGTGTAAATTATTTCATTCAGGTAAGTCCCTTGGTTGTTGTTATTCCTGTGTTCTCGTAACTTGCAAATTCTGACTTGGACATGATGCTATGAGAAGACTTATAAGATCTAAAAAATTATTACAAGAGGGGAATGTTGTCACAAGTAACTTCTATAAAACGAACACTTTCTCGTACAAATACAAATTAATTAATTTTGACTACGTGAATACCCTTAAAGTATTAATACCGCGGACAATAATGTTAAAATGCCACACATATGCAATAGAATTTTTTGAAAAATTCTATAGAGCATCGCATAAATAAAAAGTGACCAAAAATAATTCGTAGAAAGAAAATTTTGTTGTGTTGGAAAAAATAGTTTAATTATAAACATTCTAGTGCTCAAGAAATGCTTGGAGAAATATATATTCAAAACTAATGTGAAGTCATGTTAGTATACTTAAAACTATTTTATTTATTTAAAAACATAATTTTATGCTGCATTAATAAATATGAATTTACATAAAATACTATTGTTTGCTTTATACAATATTTTCGCCCATTTAAATATTCATTTATTTAGTTCTAACTGTTGTCCGCAGCTTGGCTCGTGTGTGATAACTTTCTTGTTTGCCAGATTATATTGGCAGCATTCTTTAAGGGCCTTAATTGAAAACCAATTTTACGTTTTTTCTTCATTTTAGAAGTCGGATTTCGAAAAATATGGAATTCACATTTTAGACGTTTGTATAAGTCTAAAATTGAAGCTTAAATAAAGATGATAGCCCATTCAGTTCAAGCTATATCTACGATTTGTTAAAAATACATTCTATTCCTTTACACCTATGTTGGGACTAATTTAAAAAATGTTTGACGTTTATCTTCGGGTATTTTCGTAATAAATTGTTTACATTTTGAAATATTCGATTGATATACAGGAATTATCGAAAACTTATATTCTTTTATTTTTTTTTTCCACCGCTCTGAGGGGTCAAAACGCGAAAAATTCTAAAATACCTAATAATTTTTATGGTTGTCCCAATGAAGTTAAAACTATGACGATAGCCCATTTGGTTCTAGCTATATAGACGATTCCTTAAAACACTGTCTACCTCTTTTCACCCACCTTGGATAAACACGCTGTACAGGACGAACAAGCTCTCCGGAAGATGTCGACTTTTGATGCACTAAGTGCGAAAAATTAGAAAATAATTAATATACAAGTATAAAAGTACGTAGTTCAACAAAATACTTAAGAAAGCATAATTTTTAAACAAAAATCACATCGAAAACGGAGACTTAATGTTTGATGTATATCAACGTTCAATCGAAAACGCAATATACGTTATTTTATTTTACCCATTTGTGTAAAATCCCTATCATAGACTCACAGTCTCAGCCAATCAGAGGGCATGTAATTCAGCCCGTAGTATACAAGCGCACGCAGGTCCCACTAAGCTTCAGTAGCTGAGTTCTTCTGCTAACCTCAAGATGGCAACTAGAGTATGTACCGAAACGTCGGGAGAAGCAACGACAACGATGCTGAAATCCAAACGCGAAAAACTACGAGGCAATGGCAGCGAAAGCCAGCGAACATGTGTAACCACTAGACATTACCAAAACCGAAGCGGAATTGGATCGTACCTATTGAACTCAAAATGTTGAAGAAAGAAGCACTAAACGTGTGAGTGAGAGATTTTGGTCAGCGCTTAACATCAAGGTCTTTAGCGCTGATGGGGTGTGATATGATATGAGTATGGAGCAGCGCCGGAATGAATGGGCGGGGGAAACGGGAGATCCCCGAGAAAACCCGCCGGCCAGCGGCATCGTCCGGCACGATTCCCACATGCAAAAATCCGGGGACCGACCCCGCCGGGAATCGACCCCTCGGCCACCGCGGTCCCAGTACGAAACGAAATTTGCCAACTTGTAAAGATGAAATGTTTGATGTAGTAGTTTGAGGATTTTATTTCATGCTATACTAAGTCTATGATGTACTATTTAATACTGCAGACTTTAAATTGTTACCTGTAGTTTGTATTGAGTTGTAAAATAATAAATAAATAAAAGCAATCCTTCTTTCGTTTCATTTACTCAAATTTGTATCAAATATGTAAAATATAGCTTACATGCATGTTTTGAATTTTCGCCACATAAAAAAAAACAGAATTGATTTTACGTGTTATTTAAAAATACCTGGCAAATCTATTGTGATCGAAAATATATCACATGCCCGTGTCAACCTACCGCAGTGAACTCCAGGTTTCGTTTCGTAAACGGCTGAAAGAAACGTGTTGCGCGGGTGGAAGCTGCCACATTCTTACAGGCGCGCTTCGCAGGTTTGAATCTTCGGTGTATTGTTGGGTTGCATCGAGCCGAGCCGCAGAAGGGACGAAAGCCTTCCACTTCGTACACCCAGTCTCGACATCTGCTGTCGGCGCGCGTCATGTACGTTCCAGATCTTATCTCCCTCCCCCATCCATCCCACACGCTTCGCGAACTGTCTGCTGTATGAACGGTTGACGGAAGTGACAAGTGACTGTCACGTCAAGTAGCGGCTGTATGTTGACACCCAGTTGAATCATGCATTAGGGGAAATATTAGCTACAAGTTAAGGGAATGGGTCCGCATTTCTCGGCATTCGAAAAAATTATTTTTTATACCTACACGAAAGCCGAAATCATAAAATCGCCCAGACTGTAGCAATTTTGCGAATTGACTTTACTATTTAAGAATATTTTCCGAGAGAGATATGAAGTTTTTTGCTATCTTATCAATTAAAAGTAACTAGTTAACTACATAATAAGCCATTATCATAATGTAGTTTGTCTCGACAATAGCAGAGTACGTAGCTAAAACAAGTTATAACAAACGTTTTCACTATATCGGCTGTCGTTTATATAAAATAATATCGTCATAAATGCAGAAACACGGGCTCAAACACTTGACGCTGTGTTATACAGTCACGACGAAGGTGGTTGGTGATAGCTTATGTAAAATTAAGTCGACAATGTGTTCTTAATCTGTTGGTAAAGGGTAAATGGAGAGTTGCATTGAAAATCTATGTTAAAATAGAATTTAACTAAAATCATCATCTACCTATGGTTAGGCTCTGAACAGTGTCTACACAATGAAAAATATTATTACTTATAGTAATTTTATTTCAAGTGCATGTTTATGAGTGCTGTACATCAGCAAGAATGTTACAACAAACACATTCTTAAAACTACCTATTTACTCTTTAAAAGTCATAATTAATATTAGTTACGTAATTTACATTTAAAGGTCTTAGAAACATAACATTTAAGCTTCTCACACTAACAGCATTTTTTATGACAGCTGTTTCTGTAAAACACCACCAAATTATGGCTCACGAGACTGTGTCACACATACATCTCGGCCACAAAATTATCAACTTTACATTTTAGCTACCAAAATATTCACTAAACTCATGTTTAAGGAAAATTCGCTAATATCCCTTGGCTTCTAAGCCCTTCATGTGCAAGTTATGAGTAAATGTGTGTTTATAGTTTATTCATTCGAACGAAAATCACTATAATTTTTCTCATATACATACTTCTAAAAGAATAAATCCAGCGAATTTGCTTTGCAAAATAACAATTCGGATTGCTAATTAAAATCTTTATTATTGCTACCATTTCCCCTCGCACATGCACGCTCACACCCATGCACACACACACTACACACACACAAGCAGGTACGTCTATAACGCCAAGAAACAACGCTACAAAATGGTTTTCCAATACCTCGGAACTCTACGGATAAAACAGATTAAAATATTCTTGATCTGAGATAAAAAAGCATTACCATATTTGGTTTTTGTCCGAACTTCTTAGTCGTTTGTGAAATAAGACTACACTTTATTTTCCATGTACTTCTGCAATGACGCGTATTATTCGTACAGTATAATATAAATAAATATTTTTAATTTAGCAGTCCAGTATGTATATAATATATTGAACAGTTTATTTGTTTCACTTATCAGTTTAGAGTTTTTTGTTAAAATCCTTTTAGGTTCGAAACATGTTGCGTTAAAGTAAACTGTTAATTTTATTTTCAAGTTTAGTTCAAAGTGAATTGCCGGTACGTGTCGTTGGCGAGGGATTTTTTTTATAACGAAGTCTTCTGATTTCCCTGTAATATAACACGATGTTAGTTACTTTTTACGTAGCAGAACACATAGGCCTATAATTATAAAGCTCAGATTTTTAATATTTGTACGCCATTACATTGTAAGTCAGAAATAAATTTAAGTCATTGGGAATATTACACAGTCTCGTGACTCAGAATGATCGGACGTGACGTACAAGCCAGCGCGGGGTTTTAAAAATTTCTCCTCCGGATTTACTCCGTCTTCGCACCGCGATAATCCTATCTGATTACTCCCCGCCTCACTGGCAGTAACGCGGCCACCCTTCAGGTCCTCGGAGCGCAGGATAATTAATTAAAGTTTCAAATAAGCACACAGTAAAAAAATTCGTACGTTTACAAGAAAAAGCTTGTAAACAAATGTGAAAACTTTTATCAGATAATGCATTACAAATACAATGTCGCAGGTTATGATAGTGGTCTAAATTTTCCAAATACCTTTTGGAACTAGTGGGACATGTTTTAATGAGCAAAGTGGGGGCCTCGGTGGTCGAGGAGTTAGACCTCTCACCTCCCACTACGGCGATCCAGGTTCAATTCCCGACGGGGTCATTCCCCGGATTTTTGCATGTGGGAATCGTGCCGGACGATGCCGTTGGTCGGCGGGTTTTCTCGGGGATCTCCCGTTTCCACCACCCATTTATTCCGGCGCTGCTCTATACTTACCTCATGTCACCCCTCACCAGGGCTAAAAACCTCGATGTTAAGCGCTGACCAAAATTTCTTCACTCTTCACTAATAAGCAAAGTGTTTGATGTGAATCAAAATAACCTTCGACGGTCTGTCACATGTACTTAAACAAACAATTTATAGGAAACAAGCCGAGCTAGGTTGTGCAACGGTAAGGCGTTGGACTCGCGTCGTTCGGGAGGACCCGGCTTCAATCGCCAGCTCCGGCCATCCTGAATTTGGTTTTCCATGGTTTCGCGAAATATACCTAGGCCACGGTCGTAGAAGAACAGGTCTGGACACTCGCCTATCTAACAATGTATTTTGCTTGACCCCCCTTGTTGTTTGGCTGTAGTTCGTCAAGTTACCGAGAATGCCGTACTTTTTGGCGCTGTTTTCCGGGCGGTCGGACTCAAACTCCGTCCACTTTTTTCCACTGTTAAATTTTTAAAGTAAATAAAGACAGCTGGAGCCTTTTCTTAAATTTGTGAGGGAAGTAAGTATTTCATAAATTGACAAAAAAATACGTTTTGATAAATTGTTTATCTTAGCGGAAAGGAAGTGGGCGGAGTTTAGTCCGACCGCCATAACATCAGCGCCAATAAAACACAATATTCTCGGTAACTTGGTGAACTACAGCCAAACAAGGGGGTCAAATTTCCAGGCGAGTGTCCGGACCTGTTCTTCTAGGGCCGTGACCTAGGCGACCGTTGGGATCGTTTCTTAATAAAGACCATGGCCGACTCATCTCCCAGTTCCTGTCACTGTAGTAAGTTGTGTGTAACCGTCTGTCGATGAGACGTAAAGTCCACTTACCTTACCTACTTGGAAACTGGTTGCCAACAATAATTTTTGTGACACGTCAATCAGTTGTAAAGTGTACCAGAATTTATTTGAAACTGTACAGTTATTACACCCAAAACTGTTTGTAAATACATAGATTTTTTTTGCGTATTTACAAGCATTTCCTTTAAAATGTACACTTTTTTGTAAACGTATAACAACTAGTTTCCAAACAATGTTTTTGCAGAAGTGCACATTTTTTTACTGTTACGTCATAAAAGTTGTTCATGTGTGACTCGTTCGTCCCAATTCCTATCCCACAGTTATATTTGGCTTTGAAGTATGAAAACTTTCGAGTTATAATTTAATTGGTGGTTTTTTTACGCTTCCTGTTTTATAACTAATATAACCGACTTTTTGCAAGGTAGAATAAGTTTTAATATACTGAAAACGTAGTGGAATGTCATCCTCATTAAAAAACTTGTGTTAAAAACTTTTCAAGAAGTAGAGTTTTGGCAGTTTCGGCCCCGGAACTTACAGTTTAAAGAAAATAGCATTTAATTTACTCAGAATTGATAAAGTGGTGATTTGAATATGTCGCCGTAAATTTATGCATGAATAGTCCACCTAAGTCACTAAAAATTTGATTGCACTGCAAATAATATAAATTGTGAGTTTTCTCAACGCATAAATTATCTATTGCATGCGCCCCACGTTTTTCGTTTTAAATTTTACAAGTATTTTCATAGTAATGAAAAATTGACACTCACAAAATTCCAGTAAAATTTGTAAGGTCAGGAGAGATTATATTATATTATTATTCTGTTTTAAAAATTAAATTATTTTTTAAAAATAAATACTTTGCTTGAAGCTCTTCTCCTAGCGCGGACAGTTACAGCCGAACTCGCTGCTGTTTGATCTCGCATCGTACATATTATGTTTAGGATCATATACACTGTGCGAGTGCTGTCTTATATCAGTTTTAAGGCATAATTTGCTTAATTTTAAAAGATAATTCCACGTGCATTCAATGATTTTCTGACTAAATACGTTTGTATTGTTCTCAATAAATTCACATTCTCACTTTTTCCTTGAACTTTTTTTTTTTGACCAAGTAGAGTGGTATTTTTTTCCGTAGTATTTTATGACTGTTTTCCACCACGTGTTGGGCCAGTCTTGAGTTGTGTGTTTCGCTATTCTTGGTGTTATTTTTGTGCACTTCACTTTAATACTCGTGGGAAGGCAATTGCTAGTTTCTCTTATGTGTTGTACATACGTGCTTCTACACTCGCCTGGCGTTTGATACACATAGCCCAAGGATGGTTGTTTGTCAGTAGCAAGTTTCACAATTTTAATGCTGTTTTTTAAATAGTTACAATTTTTATTTAGTTTGTTTAGTCGCCTAGTTTCGTTATAAAAACTGATTTCTCAGCACACTCCAACGTATCTTGAATTCATGGCAGAAGGACGTCTAAGGGTAAATAATTCCACTTGTAAGTTTTAAACTGTCCCAAATACCATTAGTAGACGTCGCATCGGTAGAAAGAAAACACGTATAAAAACGTTGTCTTCTTCCCACTGTAACGAGTTTTCAGTCCACTTGGCCACACGGTCAAGGAAGGTGACCAAGACAGTGAGCGATTGTTTTGTGCCGCTGGTCGATATATCATGGCTGTGTCTGTGATGGTTGATCTACTCATGATTGTCCCCAGGAGTCCTAGGTCTTTCCTCTTGCAATGCCTGCTGGGATACGTAGGGGAAAAAATCCGAACCTTACCAAACCTTCAAAATTTTCCCACTTATTTTGATAACTGAAAAAGAGATGTTCTGCAACATGAGTGTAAATAATAACAACCATTAATATTTACTTTATTAATATCTCTACAAACAGACGGCTTGTTTTGCTTACAATTATCATTTAAACAATCCCAGTTTTCAACGTTTATTTACATATAGAGAGGCTGTGTGTCATTATATGGAAGTTTGAATATTTTTTTTTACCTTTGGTTTACATTACAATACAAAATCCGTTATGTAAAAATATAAATAAATAAACAAATACATGCATTGAGTCAGATGCACTGAGTCAGTTAACGTAATATGAAAATATTCGATTCTCTACAACTAGGTTTTTAGGCTAATCGTACACGAAATTTATAACAGTCTTATTGCAAATGGAAACCTATATAAGTTCTGAATTTTTGGAAAACGAATTTTGTATAAAAGACATAGTAACTCTTAACTACTTCAGTGAATTGATATCAATAACATTGCTGTTTACGGTAACATAAGTTCACTGATTTCATCATAGGTGCAAACGGCTGTCAATAAAATTTCTCTCCCTATATATATATATATATATATATATATATATATATATATATATATATATATATATATATATATGAGAACTGAAAATGCATGCCATTTACACTATTTTTTAAGATTTAAAAATTACACGTCAGCTTAGATTATTTTTCTTTGAAAATCTAAAACATATTTTTTCAACACAACAGCAGGCCTAATGGCAGCAAACAAGTTGCTGAGGTTAGAATCTGTGTGGGTCTTGGTGGTTTTTCGTCGTACAATCCGTTCCTTACAGTGTGTTCTGTTTCTTATCGGGTAAAAGCGCTTTACTCAAACGGCGCTGAAAAAATGTGACCGCCAACTGGCCAGCCCCGATACACCGACAAAACACGTAGGATTACATGACGCAACGGGAGAATTGGTTGGCAAAGCGGAGCAAAAAAAAAAAAAAAAATTCGGGGAAAACTCAATTCCTTCTATTGCAGTTTTCTTGCGTACATGGCTAATAAATTTAAACCAGAAAATCCTTGAAACTGTTTGAGCTCTTGAGAAAATATGGAGCTTGCGTGTATGAGAGTTGAAGGACCAGGATAATGAATGGAGGAGATATTTGGTGCTGACAATACTTTATACGTGGCGAGGTAAATTGCCATACGATTGATTTTCACGTAGATATCCTACAAATCCTCATCTGAATATCAGTGATAAATAATGAAAAACATAAACTGGCGTCAGACAGACATTGGAAATCTGAGATTTTTAAGGAGAAATAATTTTTCGCATACTTCGTAAATTGTCATATTCTCCTTTATTTCAGACAAAGTGTGTGTGCAAACATTTTTTAAATTGTTACGTTGGTAAATAACCGCAAGCATGGAAATATGAAGTGCTCTAAAATAAATGTTTTCAAAATCATACAAACAATGACATGGAGCATACAAATGAATTTCCTTAAAGCCAATATAACTAACTTTCTGAAACATGCTGACTTGGCCAACAGATGGTCTTCTTTCTAGACAATTGAAGAGAACATTGTAAAATAGTAATGATTAGTGAGAACTTCAAAAGGAAATAGTTTCCTATCATTAGATTATTGCCAAAACTAATCATTCAAGGCCAACTGGTTCGACAAGTAGAATAATATGCAGATGAGTTAACAAGGCGATATTTTAAACGCAGAATGAGAAAACCCGCCCACCAACGGCTTCTTCCGGCACGATTCCCACATTCCGGCCCGACCCCGCCGAGAATCGAACCCGGACTGCCTTGTTGGGAGACGAGAGGTCTTCGGCCACCGCGGCCCCAATACATCTAGGAAATTAATGTAAACATTATCCCTCGTTATAAAACAAAATAACATAGCTCTTCTAACATCGAAATTTGCAGTTTAATGCGAGTAATGATGTTTTAAATGACCATAAAATGTGGCATTAGTAGGCTGTTACATAGAACGTTTGTAAAAGTTGGGAGCAAATTTCGGTGGGTGATTCCTTTTGAAAAATGAGCTCAATTTTATGATGCTTCTTATTGCCTTACGAAAATTGTGGAGGTGTTCACACTTAAAGTAAAGTGTGTTTTTATTTGTGCAAACTATCGGGAAACCACTTAAAAATATTAAACGTTTTTCTGCATACTGCTTAGAGATGACTAGATATTCTAGTAGTGAAGAATATATTCCGAAAACTCATGCTCTTCGTGAAATTACATGGATGGCCATTCCCTTATTGCTTACAACTTCTTTGCTATAAGCTTGTGTTAGTATTGTATGTTGTATTTTTCGAAGAAGAGATTCTAATAAAAATATAAGCCCTCTTGTCAGAAATGTTTAGGATGGAACGTTTACAAGTAAAAAGGTAACAACGTGTTTTGGGCCATACTGTGTGCATGGGAAGTAGGCAGTACCACCTGTAATAAATGGTTGGTCGCCAAACGTTTAGTGACGTATTTCCGAAGTTTATGCCAATAATATGTCAAATATGAACGTTCGTGCTTGGCTTAGGTGTCGTAGCAGATGCATTTATGTACATTTTCGAGATTTTCTAAACATGAATTTGTTGACTTGCTTTTCAATAACTGCGGCACAGGTTAGATTTCCCTGAATGCAAGACTCTCATACTGAATTAATATATATTATGTAATTCCGTGCCTAAAGTTGCACTTTTATGTAATGCATAGTTGACACAGATCTCTTTGTGCCTATTTTATTGGCAAACTATGAATACCAAATATTTTTAAAACAGGAATTTTTATTTTTTGATTAGGACTTTCTTTATAAAAAAATATCCAATGCTCACAAGGGAAAGATGATGTGAGCAATAATAGGGGGTGTCACCCCTGTTATAGTTATGGCACGGTAGACAATTTCAAAATAGTTTCTTCCTCCCTTAATATTCTCGTGACACTGTAAATCGCATTGTAAAATCTAACCAACTTTTCGTAGGGACGCAGCCTCTGAAGTTTGTCCTAGTGTTTTAGAATCATGTTGTATATTTCCAATTGTTTTCTCAGATGAACTGTTCTCAAAGAAAATGCTTTAAATGTGGCAGATATGCAACCTGTTCTGTTTATTGGCTGCGAGTCCTAATAGTCGAATACTGTATTTGTGCACATGTCATTTAATAACGCTGACACAATTAGCAGCTGTGCGAAATTACACTGTTGACACTCGTCACATAAATACGCCAGGCTGTTCACACTGAAATAGCAGATAATTATTACGTGCATGCTGCATTTAGATGTAACATACAAAGTAGCACGTTTCAGTGTGACAGATACAGTAACCTGCTACATATTTGCATATGTCTTTTGCCATGTGACCAGGTTTGGTTGATAACTAGTAACCGAGGCTAATACTGCCTTCATTACTGTAAGCAATTAAGGATATTAAAGGGAAGCTTGGTGGAAAATTTTTGTTATTTCAAAAATTTTTATATTTGCATGAGGTATGGCTGGTTTTGTAGATATACATTGTGACTTGTTTTTACTATAATGCAATATTTTTTAGTTACATAATTTTTTTATAATGGCATGTCGAAGTCCAAATTTGCATAAAAAGGTCTCATGCTTCGAAGAAGAACCAACTGACTTACCAAATTGAAAAAAATCTCACTGAATATCGATAATTTAGGTTGCAAATTCCCCATACATAAAAAGAAAATGAAATAAAATAAGATTCTTGTATTTAAAATATGCTGAAATGAAAAATTTTAACTACAAAAATTCAGTTATTTATTTTTAAATACTAAATTATTTTATTCGTAGTTTTTGTATAGGAGGCCTTGTAGACTACAACTTCATTATTCAGTGTAATTTTTTTCCGTTCGGGTAGTCAGTTGGTTTTCTTTAAATCATAAAGCCGTTTAATACAAATTTAAACTACGACATACTATTATAAAAAAACAATGAAAACTAAATATTTTTCATTGCTATAAAAATATTACAACGTATGTCTACAAAACAAACCATATACCGTACAAATATAAACATTTTAAATCAATAAAAATTTTCCATTAAGTGTCCCCATAAGGTGACGGAAATTAAAAACAAACCTCTGTAGTTTATATACGTTGGTAAGTATTTTACTAAATGCGACAACAGTAGTTGCATTTGTTTACGTTGTTATGTCCCGAGACAAATTGTAGAGTAATAACAGAAATTCAGAGTACCAAGCAGTACTGTCAAATACAATTAACTACTGTAGTATTCTCATACTGAGTTCACTGACTGGCTGACGTATCAAGCTGTAGCACAAACGACGGGATCTAGACACATGTGTGCGTGTGTATATATATATATACACCTTCGATAATTTGTACATCATGTGAACAGTTTCGTGGTATTGCTTACGTTGAGTGTTCATAATTTTTGTCTCATGGCGTTATTTGTCTACTGACAGCAGTTTACCCTGCTGTCGAGCACGATTATTCATAAGTTGATTTAAAATCCGTTACGTTAAATTTTTAAGAACTTCACTCGGGTTGCTGTATAAATGTATCAGATAAAATTTTACTCAATACAGGCAAACATCGCGACTTTTCGTAAATACCTGTTGTGCACGGTGAGTTTCCCGAGGCAAGTGTTTTCATAAACTGCCTCCCCCTCCCTCATAAAATTAGAAGGTGTTACCAGGGAAGGCCATACAAGAAATATATTAGGAATAAAGTAGACACTTATAATATTAATTAAAATATTGAAGAAAATAAATAATTGTAGAAATATCACCTGAAGAGAATGAGTGTGGGAAAAGTCCCATGTCAGGTCATGCTTTACCAGCCAAGAGGAAGAGGGGATAGAGCATAACCCATACAGAGGTGACAGTGAAAAGTGAAGACGGAATAGTCACAAGTGCATAAACCTTAAAGTACAGAAGAAGAAAAATTGGTGAAATTCTGGGAGTTGGTACACTCACACTTGAGAAGTAACTGCTGGAATGTGACACCGAGACGTCACCCGCCTCAACGAGTGAGTTGGCTCGCACAAAGCCCGACATCAACGGACTTTGTGCAGGGACATGCACGGACAACTGTTGAAACCACGCCTTCTAAAGATGTGCAAGTCATGCGACCAGTTGATTTCCAGCCACGAGTTGACTGTGCTCGTCTTTGTCCGCGTGCTATGCGCTTACACGCTCGTTTATCATCGCATTGTTTTGCGGAAGAATGGAGTGGCCTTTACACGCGATCGCGTTCTCAGCAACTGAAGCAGAAACGTTCGAGGTTATGAAAACCTACATGCAATGGTTCAGCAATTTGACGTCTGACCCGGCATCTTCAGAAGTCTTGGTGAACCAGCTTTTCTTACCGCTATAACACATACGAATGAGCACTTTTGCCAGCAGTTTGTAGAAAATACGTACCACTTGTTTTCTTAAAATAAATAAATTAATTAATTAATAAAATAAAAATTTATTACTACGACGAATAGCCTACCTGTAGCAACAATTCAGTTTGGAGATTTGTCACTTTCCAGATACATTTCGCAATCGGAATGTACAGCGTATAAAAATGACGGACTGTAACACATGATCAGCGTACATAAATCAATGTTTATTGAAATTCACAGAAATAAAAAAAAAAGAGCAATATTATAAAACACAGGCAGATGAGCAAATATTTTAGCCATGTCGGAATTAATTTCTTAGGTTTTCAAGGCTTGGGAATTTAGGGTGGATCGATTCGAACGTTACTAAACATCGATGCTTGCGGTAAGGTTGGAAACTAGAGGCTTGTTCGTATTTCGGTGTTTTCTTTATTTTTTACGTTTCTCCATTTGAATAATCAGCCAATTCTTTATTATAAATACATTATTTTGCTGTGTTTTCACTCTCTGCAGTACTACGTAATACTACATTAATTATTTTTATTTTAGTGTTACTTATATACAAAATACGTATTTTATTTCAAAATATAAAACATATTACGTTAGTACAAAATAAGCCGATGGAATTTTAATTATCATAATTACGGTTTTTAACGGATATGTTTTTGCTTTTCGGCCAAAACGCGTAAAATAAGTAAGTAAACAACAGCTGACAAATTTACGAAGTAATCTGAGAATATAGCGTGCTACTTCTCCTCAGTAAGTTTTACACCTTAATCCCCAAATATTTGCTTCCCTAACTGGGTCACGTGGTTCATTTAGTTACCTGTACAGCCATTTCGGATAAGGCACTTGTCAGCATATCATACTCAATTGGTGTATTATCTTGCTCTGGATTCGAAGTTACGATGTTAACGCCATCATGAAGACAATACCAGACACGAATCATAACAGCCACATAACGTTCACAAACGTGGTAATATAAAACATATCTTTGGATATATATATATATATATATATATATATATATATATATATATATATATATATATATATAATTTTTTAGGTTTCAAACAGTGATTTTTACATTTAATAAACTTTTTTACGTTAATTGGCCCTCTTAAAAAACTGAGAAATAAATATAAGGGCAATATTTTATTATGGAAAACCGTATAGCATCAGCGACATCATGTAACTTATTTATGTCCGTGTGTGAGGAAAACACATCAGGTATACAATACTGCTGGGATGAAAGGCATACAATAACATTTCATCGCACTTTCCACTCTCGGTAAATTGTGACAAAACACGTTAAGAGGGCGAGGTACATAATTCAACGCTAAAAGCTTTCATCTATAACTGTAGGTTTCTTGAAGCCAATTTGCGAATGTTAAACAATAGCAATCCTAGGCAATAGTTTTAGCCAACGTTTTAAACAAAATTGTTTCCAGTGTTACGAACTTCTGAGGCACGATCTCTGACGCCGGAACCTCGTGCATTTAACTGCGGCGCAAGAGATCACGCGTAACGAATGAGTAATTTTGGATAAATATTTACTCGTATATTAGGCAAATACCATTATCTAGAATTGCCATTGAGTATTTTATCCATATTGGCTTCGAAAAAATCGTAGAAATCAATTGATGATGTTTTCAGCGTTTATCACCCACACGAGAGTAGAAACGTAGTAGACGAAGTAGCGTTTCACAGTAGAAGGTGTGGTGAGAGGGTTTTACGGCCCTCGGGGCCAGTGCGGGGTGAAATGATGTGAAGAGACAACACAGCATCCATGACCGAGCCGGGATTCGAACCCAGGACCTCTTGCTCGCAGACCGGCGCCTAACTGACTACGCTACATAACATTCTTCCTTCTCGTTTAGTTTTATTATTTTAAGAAATCACTTATAACATCAATATTTAAAGGCGAAAAACTGTTATTTATCGTAATAGAACATAAGTTTTTCTGTGCTCTATACATCGTAAGGCATCGAACACGTATTTTCGTTAAAATTGATTTTTGTGAGCTTTAAAAGTCAGCTTTTGTACAAACTAAAATTATTTGATTTTGTATTCATCTCAAAGTCCATCTACATATAAGCATCCAACTTGTCAACAATGTAGTGAGTAATTGTACAGTATTCGATTACTATCTGTTTTTAAATGTTGATTGCAGCTGGCTGGCCGTACATAATGTGCGCGACTGTAAGCTGTGATTTGCCCGTGCCCGTCAGGTGAATCGGCAACGTGCGTTATCGCCGTGCAGGCTCGTCAACGCGTGCACCAGTGGGTCTGCGACTTCATCATGCAGCTGTGAACCCTGTGTGTTCGCTTGTTCGATCAAAGTAATGGGGCAATGCTACCCGTGTGCTTCCCCATTCTACTACAAAGTCCTACTTCCATTACTGACTGGTTAACGGACCGCGTGATGCTGCATATCACTTCAAACTGAACTTGTGCCACGCGTGGATTTCCTGCAAGAGCGGTCTGCGTATTGTGCCTCTACTCCAGCACCTGTAGTGTCAAAGCGTTGTAAAATTTGCAGTCGCACTGTGAAATTTAATCACCTCTTATCATATCACCTATGGTAAGAGATGCATTCAAGATCGTTGTGATTATGTTGTTTTATGTGGGTTGGGTATAAACATACAAATTCGTCAGTTGTACATTATTATTATTATTATTATTATTATTATTATTATTATTATTATTATTATAACTTGAACGTTACATGATTATTCAATTCTTTGTTACGTAACTTTTGGTTTACACTCCCCAAAATCTTTTCGTTCTTTGATCGTGTACCTGTATCATTCGTTCTGTCCATATTTTCCCTGCTTTCTTTCACTTCATTTATATTTCATGTTCATAATTTGGTTTCTGAATTTTCTTTTTATTAATGAGATATTATAAATGAAAATTAGTTTTGCATCGAGAATAACTAAGTTACTTAATCATAATCTACTTTATAGATCGTAAACTCGAGTCAAAATCGATCTGCGAATTTTTACATGTGCTGAACATGACAGACCGATATCGTAAATGGACACTGAGTTAGTCATATTTTCTCTTGAGTGACGCATTGCAGAACATTAAAGCAACAAAAAATATTAATTTAACCCAAGTGAAAGTGATTCTCTATGTAATTTACGAAATTTATGAACATTGTAAATAATGAATTATACCTACATCAGAAACTACTGAAAACAAGTTATGACGATTGTCGGCAATACAAAGAATACATATGTAAAATATAAATATTATAAATGAACTTTACTCAAAAGAATGATATTTTATGTATGATCGTGAATTTAGGATATGCACGGATGCTAGAGTTCTGTCACAATTAATGATGCTGATGCAAATTTGCAACAGCTGTGAAAGTAAATTATCAACCATCTCTTTAATATGGTCAAATATTATTTTTGCGTTGTTTACGTTGGAACCTCATGATGTACCGTATAGTCCACACTGTGCCGTTTATTAGCTGTATATTATTGTTATTTGTATTTTTCCGGCACATGTTTTATTATTTCTAATATGAGTGTTATATTAACTGAATTTAAACATAATTAATTCAAGGGTTCTATGATTATTATTTTTTTTCACATTACTCCTCTACTGGTTGAACTAATTTTATTTACACATCTTCCAGTCCAGGCAAAGCGACCACAGGCTCGCCTCACGGCCTAGGATCTCACCACGCCGCTATCAGCTTGTAATACTACCCACAGGAAATACCATGCGTGCTTGCAGGCACCTTTCTCACAGTGGGGAAGAGACCTCGCCTTCCATGTGCGTCCTTGCGTGCGCGCAATTAGTGCAAGCCCGCATTTTAGCTTGACTGCAGGCATCAAAACATATGTAACCCTTGCACCGTCTTGGATACTTCATCCTACGGCATGCAGCACCGCTGCACAGTGAGTAGCCTTGCCTTTAGCACTTTTTAGACATCTGCGCGCCTCTGTTGGCCGCGCACTAAGTTAGTGTTACCACGCTTACTGTACTGCGCCCTTTACCGCATTGTGAAAGCCTCTTCTGAAGAAACATGACGGGTCTCAGTTTTACTCCTGTTTGTAGGGAGATGTTAGTCTTCGGGACCTAGTTCCCATGATGTTCTTTGTTTATTTTCCACATCATGTAGTGTAGTTTTATTTTAAATGTATATAAGAGAGTGTATGTTGAGGCAATTATTACATTTCACTTTCTCTATACGTCAAGTTCTAGTCGACCCTCCGTAGGCAAGTCATCCCACCGCGTGCGCGTATTACGTCCTGTTTTGTTTCGTTAAATACGTAACTTAATTCTCCACTTCCCTTTTATTTGTTACGGTGGTGGGTTCAATAATTCAAGTTTTCAAGTTTCAACAATAATTCATGTTTTCAAGAATTCAACTAAATTTCAATGTCTATTCAGCAGAATACTTCAAGTACTCTACTGTGTTTAACCTACGTACTGTTTCACCTAATAAAACCTAGTCTGTTAAAGGTATCCTAGGGAAAAATAATATTAGAAAGTGTTCGCATGGCCCTGTTTACGATATCAAATGATAACTGTTCAATGCACATTTTTTAATTCAATGTATCTCTTTGTCAATTTCAATTGCCCAATGTTTTATATAATAATAAGTCGTTACTTTGAAACTGCCTCATATTAATGCTTTTATTTAACAGCTATTCCTCTGGGAATAATTTTTTATTTTGTAATGTTAAGTCTACATGAGCAGTAATAGGCATCAGCCTTGAGTATATTTTGTGTCCGTCGTCCTTTCAAGGACGCATTCTAAAAAATGTATATAAGATAACTATGGTAGCAAGTAATAATATATTCAATACAGCAACATGCTAAACACAAAATGGAAGATGGGGAAACACTCGAATCAAATTATTCACCAGATTAAAAAAAAAAAAAAAAATTCAGTTTAGTAGAATCCAGTGACGATTGACTTACTACCTTGAAAATATGACGTTTTAATTTTAAAACATTGCCGTGAGCAGTAAAAAAAGTATTTTGTGACGAAATGTTGAAATGTATTTAAATGCTTTTTATGACATATAACCGAAGTCATTATCTGTAACATGGTTAAACAAATCTAAAAACTATGGGGATTTCAAATAAATTAAAACTATTTTTAATGAATGGTGGCGTTGATAATTATAAAGAGATTCTCATAAATCTTGAATTCGAGAACAAAGGAAAAACGAAGACAGAAATATTCTTAACAGAAATACCAACTAGCAATCCGTAAAACTGTACTTATAAATATTATGTGGTAAGAAAAGTGCAGCAGTCCCTCGTTACGTTTGCAAATTAAAACACGGAACATTAACGTGGAAACTGCTGCAAATAAGAAATAGTGGCTTTTTGGCGTTCTGTGCACTGCAGTTCTACTAATAATTGTACATGTATACAGAAAATATTATGGTATAAAACAAATGCACTAAAACAAACAAAACAAGAGATGTAATTTGGCGGATATAAAAGCACTGTTACAAATAATAAATAATTCATGATCGTTCATAGTAAAAGCAAACTTCAAACACAGTTTCCTTTTTAACTCTACCATTGTAATTTAACACGAGCACATATAATTGTAATTTTCAAAGTAAATTGCTTTCACTCGCAGCCTGGTCACAATAATTTATTACAAACTATGTACATCATATTTTAATGAAATTTTTACTTTGGATATTGAATAGGATTGGCATTTTAAGGAAACGTAAATTTTAAATAGCTCCAAATGTCAAAATTTGTAACCTTAATTTTTTTTAATAATGCCCGTTTATTTAACTTTTTTTGATAGTCGAGACAGAATAATACTGATAGCTCTTGTATTTTACATAAGAAACATTTGCCTTCTATATCAACATTTACATTTTACGAGATTTATATGTTAATATTTTACATAATATTATTGATTGTCTTTATTTTCATGCTAGATATCAATAATTAAACTTAAAAAAATCTTTGCATTACGCAAACTACGTGTGTAACTTCAGAGAACGGTGATACTTTAACTACGACTTCGTCACCTTTATTGAAAATTACGTAGAACTTCACAAAGTGACGTACCTACTGTTATTCTATTTCCTCGAAAATTACTTATTTCTTATATAAATGTGTGCATGCAGATGTGACTATATGTATGTGCTTTTGTACAATTGGATTCTCTTAAACGCCTGTGTTGTCAATTTTAAAATTTATTCTTAGACGTGTCACCCAATTTCTATTCATGAATATATATTTTTCAAATATATATACATATTCCTTGCTTATGTTACTACATTACTTTTATTTCTTATGGCGCTACATTATAAAAGCAACGGGACTACTCAGATTGTACAGCTTGTGCTGATTTGCTGGTAATCCAAAATAATGGTATTTATTTCTTTGACTCTCCGTTTTGGAGTTTTGGGGAAAGGAAAGAAATAATTTTAAGGTTGTTGTCTACCCCATCTGCTCTGAGGTGGGGTCTCACCCAGCGTATTGAATTATTTTAATATATATATATATATATATATATATATATATATGTGTGTGTGTGTGTGTATAGATATTAAATTCTGAGAAGAATGTGATAATTTAAATTTTCGACTACAGCGCGAATCCTGGCGCTATAATACAATCGTAGCATTTCAACTTTTAACGTATATTTCATTCTAAATTTTCTCGACTGATTGGAGCCTAAATATACGTTAAAAGTTCAATCGCGATGGATCGTAGTATAGCGCAAGATAAATAGAATTCGCGCTGTAAACGCAAATTTCACACTTTTCTACTCAGAATATAAAAAAAGCGGAAAATAAAATAATGCAAGACGCATTTACCTGATTAATTTGAAGAGCTGTGCGTGCGTTGGTGAAGGTTTTTGACAACATTTATATATATGTATTGTTGTCAAAGGCGGGAAGGGCCGGGTGGTAAGGGCAGGGGGAAACGAGATATAAAAAAATTTTGGGAATAGCACGTTAAACTCGCGTTCGGGAGGACCCGGGTTCGAACCCCTATTCCGGACATTCTGATTTAGGTTTTCCATGGTTTCTCAAAAACGCTCCAGGTGAATGCTGCAATGGTTCCTTAGCAATTTCCATGGTCGACACGCCTACCAGTTCTAGTCACTGTACTAAGTTGTGTGTCGCCGTTTCAAATGATCTCGCTGTCGACGAGACGTGAAACCCACTTACCTTTATCACCTTTAGTATTATTATCTGTATACGTATTATGACTTACATAAAACTTTAAGTGCCGAAATTGTTTTAACTAAAACTGTTAAATGTTTTTCAAAACATTATTTTTACGTTGGGAAAGCATAGGTTTATGATATTAGGCCAATGTTGAAAATAGGCGAAAGGTAAACCGACCATATATCGTGATGTACCTTAATATCGTGATAAACCACGTCGCGGGCTTTACAAAATAGGTAAGGCTCTGTTTATGGAGTTCACTTGGTTACCAACAGAGAGCAGACATGTGTAGTGTCGGCAACAAGTGACCAATGTGTCATATATAAGTTCACAATTATATTTTTTTAAATATTTCTGTTACTGAAGCTCGAAGTCTTAGTAACACGAAGCAGAGTTGGTTCACCCTACATATTTTTACAAATTACTTCAGATAATTGAAATACTTAAGAGTGAAATTTTTCACAAATCAAAGATCCATTGACGCATTACATTGAATACCACACAAACGAAGTTGCATGCAATAGCTAGTTAGGTCATTAAAATATATCGTTTCTGCTGAAAGTTTCAGAGGAGAGCTAACAGTAAATAAACTGCATGCCAGTTCAATGCATTGCTACTAGAGGCGCTATACCTATCTCAGTCGTGGATACGCAAAATGCCGCTGTCAGCACTGTACAGCAAAAGCATATCAGTATTTTCCTACGTAAGCTTGTGTTGTGAAATAAGCACACCACATCCAGTTTCTGCAAATGCCAATAGACCCCGCTTGAAACGTCAGGGAACCAAATTTAATCGCACCGAGTTTCAGAATACGGGTTGCATCTGAGACATCTGCACTAATTTTCTTCCGCCGCACGCTAAAATTACCGATAAATTACTATTCGCTTGTCGGAAAATA
This sequence comes from Medauroidea extradentata, assembly GCA_003012365.1. NCBI lineage: Eukaryota > Metazoa > Arthropoda > Insecta > Phasmatodea > Phasmatidae > Medauroidea > Medauroidea extradentata. The sequence continues at coordinate 58,136 of PNEQ01105563.1, read as the reverse complement.
ATAGGAAGCACAGTCACGAATCTTACGCGCAATACGAAGGATAAGGCAAATTTCTCTGTAATTTTAAAACGACAAACGCTCATTCCACGAGAAAATAAACTTGCCGTAGCATAGTGCATAAGCTACAAACTGATTAATCACGTGATGGTTATTTCGTGTCAATAGTAGATAGAGGTACGATTCACGTGTAAGAAAAAATTTATTAATATCCTGTATCAAGAAACTCTGCATGAGCAAACCCTCCCATATTGGTATTGCTTAACAACTCGTCATGGTAACGGGACATTATATCTGATAGGTCCTGCCATTCTGTCACAATTCTGGTGAAATTTGGTAGTTCGTAGTAGACTCTCAAAAAGTGTGAGTGTTTAGCAGATCTATTCAGCACAAACTTCTTCGGCATAATGGTACACCTATAAAGATCGCACATCATTATCCTCGGTTGCCGTAATCACTAAGGCACCTGTCTCTCATGGTAAGGATGCCAAACCAAAAGTGGTTAGAACGAAAACCTCGCCGTGATCAAATATGTTTTGACCAAGTAGTTCGAGAGTCCGGTTTAAGGAGGCTGCCTACCCAGAGCGCCGACCGGTGTGCAGAGCTCCGGACGTTACAAGTTTATTTGAGCCGACTGGTTTATTGCGGCCCGCGAACAACTTTCCAGTAAGCAATATAGCCTTGTTCCTAGGTAATCTCATTATATTTTCCCCATTTTTTGAGATGATGGTATATCTCGAAAATGTCTTTGTCAACACACCCTTGAAAACGCTATAGTTAATTGCAACACACATGATTGGGTTGACACAACGTTGCTGTCTGCAGACTAAAACAGGCAGCAAATATTACGATAGCGGGATTCTTATTGGCTCATTCAAATAGGGCAACAGTTTCACGTAGAAGCGAAAGCAAGTAATCTTCTGGTAAGCTGAACTTGCCTTGAAACCCAGCAAATCGTCAAGTTTTCCCGCGATAAACCATCATCTCTACCCATTATTTATCCAAGAAAAATGTATGTCACGCAATATTTGCTGTTCTGTTAACGAGACTAGGCATATCATGATTCTTCAGGGTATCATATAGTCAGTGTGCGACGTAACGGTGCTGTGTGTTTCCTTCGCAGTATTCAATTAAAAAAAAACAATGAAACAGATAAGTGACTTGGCTCAGGGCCAAAGTTGCCGACTTATAATGGCGTGACGTTAGTGTCCAAAAAGTAGCTTTCTACAAAAATCTATCATAATTCCAATCCCGGGAAGTTTTTTGGATGCAAGACTTCTGGTTTAAATTAATTAGCAATTTATTTTAAAAAATGATGACCACTGGCATAAACTATCTTATATCAGCGCTAAAGAAGATGTTTTAGTGCTGACGAAAATTTCTTCACTTCTTCACTATTTTTAAATAAATTAACTGAATTTCGACGTGTGATGTCTTTCCCGTCAACTTTCCATAACTAAATTCCGGTTTGTTAGCGGTTATTAAGTAATAGTTTATGAGACTCGTCCTGTTATTTCCCGAGTCAATACATCATGTGCGAGCAAATGGACGACTTGAAGTACACGCTCCCTGACGTCACCGCAGGGGAAAAGTACTGTGGGAAACAAAGCTTGTTTACAAACATGCTGATTTGTTAGTTGGTAATTGCAGAAAGCAAAAATGTTGCGCATTCATAGATTTGCATGCAAGGGTAAAAAATATTAGTTCCGATTTCATGGTTAAGATACACAAATACACAAGATTAATGTTTACCTGAAAAAAAAAAAAACGGCAAATTCCAAAAAAATAATCAACTTTCTTGACGTTCATCTCATCCGGAACATGTGAAGCCAAACAGCTAAATGAAGGTTATGTTCGGCTGCGGTATCCATGGAGATAGGAATTGTTTCCCACGCCTGACTGAAGCTCCACCTTTTTCCAAGTCGTCCATTAGGTCAGTTTCCTATGCAAATATCCCTGAGCCGTCATTGGATACTGACCGGAGCAGAAGCCAATTAATAAATATCCAAGTGACTTGATTACGCATAGTTAGGGATGAGGAAATTTCGCGAATTCAATGACCTGTATGTTAGAATCAAATATCCTACGCACACTCAAGCCCTGTTTATTCGTTCATTGTCTACTGTTCCACCGAGTAGCAGCTAGTGGACAAATGGTCGGAACTTGAGTATGCATAGGATATTTGATTCTAACATGCAGGCCATTGAATTCGCGAAATTTCACCATCTCTACGCATAGTGCAGCGGAGTTTATCTCAAGTGCAGTATGCAGGTCGTTGAACTCATAAAAATTCCCAGTCCCTAGTGATGAAATTGAATCGGCCAATGTTTAAATGCACAAAGTCCAAAATTCAAGAAAATCTGTTTTAATGGTACTGTAGCGTTTTGGTAGCCTGAACTGACAGAAGTTGAATAGAACTTCATCCTTAGTGTCAGTATATATAAAACATTCATATGCCTATATTTTGTAGACTCGATTAAAAATAACTAGATCCCTGGATTTAATTGATTTCAAACATATAAAATATTTGGACATAGTGCCTTTTAACAATGATCGATTCAATTTTTAAAGAATCTAAACGTCTACCAGATTAATAAAAGAAAAGTCAGCGATTGTCAGACGTTACAAACAGTTGTCATAGTCGTCTCACAAGACGAGGATGATTCTTTCCTCTTCATGGGCGAGGCTGAAGCGTTGGGTCGAGGTCGTGCCTATCTCGCAATCCCAGGCCTCCTGGAGTCTTCCTCTCCTTTGCAGTTCGCCTGTCGCCGTCCGTTACTGTCCTCACGTCGCGCACCTCCCTCCCTCCGCATCGCTTCTTCACTATCTTCCACGGCGTCCCTCGCAATTAGCCGTCGTTACCAGGGCGAGGCTGCGAATTTCTCCTCAACCCTCCCCCTGCCCGCTCCAACATCCACAGACATTCGTAGCACAGCGCCCTGACGTTTCTCACGAGGTCTGACGAGGGTGCGCGGGCGTAGGCTCGCGTGCAGGTCTCGACGACAGGAAGGGTGAAAGAACAGGGTTGGGGGGGGGGGCAGGCGGGGGTTGTATGCGGGCTGCCTTTCCTCTCACGCGCCCCTCGCCTTCTTTCAAACCTCCTGTGCTAGCGAGTGGCGAGGACGAGAATTTTGACGGATGATGTGCCGGTGCACTTTTACTTTTCGGCGGCACTGGAAACCAAGGGTTCGGTAGCGGGAGAGTAGAGGGACGGTCGTTATGAACGTTTTAAAGACGACAGGAATAACTGCAACGGACTCCTCTGAGTTTTTGTAGATTGTTGTAGGAACCATAATTTCGTTAAAATATGGAAATCAGTAGAGATAGAGAGAGACAGAGAGCGTGTGAGTGAGAATAAGAGCGAGAATGAGTAAGAGTTTGTGGCAGTGACTAAGAGTGACTGAGAGTGATTGTGAATGACTGTGAGTGGCAGAATGAGAGCGAGTATATAAGAGTAAATGAGAACGAGTGTAGGAGAAAAAGAGTGAGTGGGTTTGTGAGGGAGTGTTTGCAAGTGAGTGAGTAAGTGTGTGCGAGTGTGAGGGAGAATTTAATATGAGGGAGAGAATGAGTATAAGGGTGAGAAGTCATTGTGAGAGAGAGAGTGTGTAAGAGAATGATTGAGAATGAGTGTGAGTGTGAGGAAGAAAGTCTGTGTGAGGAAGCGAGAGAGCGATAGAGAGAGTGCAAGGATGAGAGAGTGTGAGAGTGAGTGTGAGGAAGAGAATGTGAGGGAGAGAGTGTGAGGGAGGGAGAGAGGGTGTAAGGGAGAGAGAGTGTGAGGGAGAGAGTGAGAGGGAGAGAGAGTGTGAGGGAGAGAGAGTG